>AYEL01065564.1:0-18430 GCA_000484575.1 Olivierus martensii
TACATTGAATCAAACAAGACCATTTTCATTATCAAAACAATACATTAAATCCAACAAAAACAATGAATTTCATTTAACCGAAAACCTCATTTATATCAATACTGGACGAAAGGAAAATTTATTGCATCAAAATAAACAATGCTTCTAGCATATATCGTATCCAAGTGAACAACATATTGCATTCAAATGAACCATGTACTGTTTGCTTAGCGCAGTAAATAGTCTGTTTAGATTCAATATATTATTCAATCGGTTATAGTTTTTATTTGATGCAATAAATCGTTTATGCATTAACAAGAAATCCCGTTTATACAACGTTATATTATTTGCTAACGAATCGAACAATATACGTTAGTATATTTAATTAAACAATGCATTTCATCATCATTTCAACTAAACAATTCATAACATATACTGGTTACATAAAGGCAATTCATTGCTCGAAGCCAACGATATTCTATACCCAGTATTCAACTAAAAATATCAACAAATTATCCGCCATTTAATGTTCCATCTTGTTAAATATAACTACAGTATCGAATGTCATTCTTAATTATAACGGTTCCTTATAGTATCAAGTAGAAAATAATATTTTATTATTATATTTACGCTCTAAATATATTGTTTATCCTGTTTATTATTCGTGTAAATATATCAATTTTGCCTTGTTTACTTGTATGAAATTTTAAAACGGATGTTTGATGTAACAGACAGGCTAAATAAAATAACAATTCGTATAAAATATTGAAATTTATCTGCATTAAATATTATCGATTAGAAAGGTAGATCTTAGGTATTACTATTTAAATAATGTAAATCAGGTTCACTTACTTCTTTCTTTTCTTTTTTTCTTGCTATTTTTTGAGGCTGATAAAAATTGCATGTAGGGTATTATAAATCTTGTTTCGGACACTTCCTAACATATCTAAATAAGATTAAGATTTATCGTTCGTCTGTCTGCTTATAGATTTAAAAGAAAAAAAAAAAAAGTATAGTGAAGGGATGTTATCAATGGAGAATCTAAGAAGCTTCATAGAAAAGGATTTATAAAAATGGTGGCTGGATAGTACACCGAGCGTTATTTTCTATTTTAAAAGAAATAAACTTTTAAAGAAAGTAATCAGTTTTATTGTTGATCTACTTTGATTGAATTTGGGAAATTTATATTTGCAGAAGTAATGTTTAAAGTTTTTTAATCGATTTTTCCTCGAAAACCAGAAGAGTAAATGCTTCAAAATCATGTATTAACTCTTTAAAGCTAGCCAATCACCATCGAGTACACAAATCGTCACGATGCGTCGCGTTGACGAGACGCGTCGCATTGCTTCGCTCTCCTATTGACTACCGAGTTAGAAAGAAGGCGAGCGACGCAATGCGACGCGTTTGTGTACTCTATAATGATTGGATAGCTTTAAAGGGTTATACACTTAAGCAAAATTATTTGAAAATTTATCTTAGTGATTTTTATCTTTTTTTTTTTTTTTACATTATTTAATTCGAGATTGAGTTTCGTCAAAATTGTCAAAACTGTTAAAGTCGAGACCGCTCCGTAAAAATATTTGTCATTTTTATATTAAACGAAACGACGTTTTCAAGCGAGATATTGCTATTTTAAAATGCTATTTCATACTTAACGGTTATGTTACAGCATACTTGTAAAGAATTTGAATCAAAATTTTTATATGTCAGTTAATTTATAGTTAACGATTTGATATCGATCATCTTAGCATCCTTTAATTTAATTAATTTATTATTTATTATATAATTAAACAGCAATTTAATAAAGATTAACTTCAAACATTATAAAAAAAAATATGAAAATTCTGAAACGTGTTCGAGTTTAACCTTTATGGATTTTAGTAAAGAAAAAAATAACACAAAAAGATAATATTCTGAATTTTTATATAAAAAAAATATATTTTTATTATGAAAAAAAATCTATTATTTACAGATTCAATTGCGTTTTGCAAGCGTGATACCAATTCGTGAGACTTTCAGAATGATTTGTTACAACGTTTTCTTTTTTTTTTTTTTCGTATATTTTATGTCTAGAGAATAAAATTTTCATTTTTACAAAAATACAATATTTAGATTTTTGCATTTTTACGAAACATTTCTAATTATTTCCAGTTAATGTATG
Organism: Olivierus martensii; assembly: GCA_000484575.1. Taxonomy (NCBI): domain Eukaryota; kingdom Metazoa; phylum Arthropoda; class Arachnida; order Scorpiones; family Buthidae; genus Olivierus; species Olivierus martensii. The sequence goes on from AYEL01065564.1 coordinate 2,141, forward strand.
TTTGCAGTGCTTAGCGTGATAGCTGAATGATTAATGAAGTAATTTTAACTGCAGACGTACGCGATTGTTTTGGAAATTTGTATAAATTCCTGAAATTACATCAAAAAGTTAAAAATTATTCGCTGATAAATCGAAACGGTATTCACAAAAATTATATATTTATAAAATATTAACACCATGTTTCGTTTAACCTCGGATATAGTTTTCGAAGATGATATTTTTATGAAACACGAAAACTGAATGATTCTGATCACGCATCGGCTAACTTGCAATACATTTAGTCTAGTTTTTCTTTTTTTTTTTTTCCTTTTATGAAATGTAAAAATATATAAAGGAGAAATAAATCTTGCCGATAGTAATCTCCCCAGCGATTTGCTTTACATAATTAAAAAAAAAATTGTTTTATAAGATTAAGAAAAATATGCACAGTTTGGAAATTATTTTTGTGCTGCGGTCTTGATTGGTTGAAGCAAAAATTGATTAGGAAAACTTTGTGAAACAATATTTGTTATAACAATACTGAAAAGCCTTCCAATACTGAAAATATTATTATAACAAACAACATTGTATCAAAAAATAATTAATTTCATTATGAAAATAATACAGTTAATTATAAAAACACTACGTCGTGTTCAACAAAATAATATATTTCATTATGAAAATAATACAACTCATTATAAAAAACTATGTATGTTCAACAAAATAATATAATTCGTTATGAAAATAATGCAGTTCATTATAAAATATTACATTGTGTTCAACAAAATAATATAATTCATTATCAAAACACTATATCGTGCTCAACAAAATAATATATTTCATTATGAAAATGGTATAATTCATCATAAAAACACTATCTGTTCAACAAAATAATATATTTCATTATAAAAATGATATAATTCATCATAATATATATCAAATAATATATTTCATTAAGAAAATAATACAGTTCATTATCAAAACATTACGTCGTGCTCAACAAAATAATATATAAATTCATTATAAAAATAATACAATTCATAAAAACACCCTCATGAAAACAATGCAAGTCATTATAAAATACTACGTTGTGTTCAATAAAATAATATAGTTCATTATAAAAATGATATAATTCATCATAAAAACACTGTTTGTTCAACAAAATAATATATTTCATTATGAAAATAATACAGTTCATTATCAAAACACTATATCGTGCTCAACAAAATAATATATTTCATTATGAAAATAATACAACTCATTATAAAAAACTATGTATGTTCAACAAAATAATATAATTCGTTATGAAAATAATGCAGTTCATTATAAAATATTACATTGTGTTCAACAAAATAATATAATTCATTATCAAAACACTATATCGTGCTCAACAAAATAATATATTTCATTATGAAAATGGTATAATTCATCATAAAAACACTATCTGTTCAACAAAATAATATATTTCATTATAAAAATGATATAATTCATCATAATATATATCAAATAATATATTTCATTATGAAAATAATACAGTTCATTATCAAAACATTACGTCGTGCTCAACAAAATAATATATAAATTCATTATAAAAATAATACAATTCATAAAAACACCCTCATGAAAACAATGCAAGTCATTATAAAATACTACGTTGTGTTCAATAAAATAATATAGTTCATTATAAAAATGATATAATTCATCATAAAAACACTGTTTGTTCAACAAAATAATATATTTCATTATGAAAATAATACAGTTCATTATCAAAACACTATATCGTGCTCAACAAAATAATATATTTCATTATGAAAATAATACAGTTCATTATCAAAACACTATATCGTGCTCAACAAAATAATATATTTCATTATGAAAATAATACAGTTCATTATCAAAACACTATATCGTGCTCAACAAAATAATATATTTCATTATGAAAATAATACAGTTCATTATCAAAACACTATATCGTGCTCAACAAAATAATATATTTCATTATGAAAATAATACAGTTCATTATCAAAACACTATATCGTGCTCAACAAAATAATATATTTCATTATGAAAATAATACAGTTCATTATCAAAACACTATATCGTGCTCAACAAAATAATATATTTCATTATGAAAATAATACAGTTCATTATCAAAACACTATATCGTGCTCAACAAAATAATATATTTCATTATGAAAATAATACAGTTCATTATCAAAACACTATATCGTGCTCAACAAAATAATATATTTCATTATGAAAATAATACAACTCATTATAAAAAACTATGTATGTTCAACAAAATAATATATTTCATTATAAAAACACTACGTCGTGTTCAACAAAGTTAATATACTTCATTATGAAAACAATACATTGACTTTAACAAAACAATAAAAATACTACGTTGTGTTCAACAAAGTTAATATACTTCATTATGAAAACAATACATTGACTTTAACAAAACAACGAATTTCATTATCAAAACAGTACATCCAGTCCAACAAAACAATACATTTCATTATCAAAACAATACATTGAATCAAACAAGACCATTTTCATTATCAAAACAATACATTAAATCCAACAAAAACAATGAATTTCATTTAACCGAAAACCTCATTTATATCAATACTGGACGAAAGGAAAATTTATTGCATCAAAATAAACAATGCTTCTAGCATATATCGTATCCAAGTGAACAACATATTGCATTCAAATGAACCATGTACTGTTTGCTTAGCGCAGTAAATAGTCTGTTTAGATTCAATATATTATTCAATCGGTTATAGTTTTTATTTGATGCAATAAATCGTTTATGCATTAACAAGAAATCCCGTTTATACAACGTTATGTTATTTGCTAACGAGTCGAACAATATACGTTAGTATATTTAATTAAACAATGCATTTCATCATCATTTCAACTAAACAATTCATAACATATACTGGTTACATAAAGGCAATTCATTGCTCGAAGCCAACGATATTCTATACCCAGTATTCAACTAAAAATATCAACAAATTATCCGCCATTTAATGTTCCATCTTGTTAAATATAACTACAGTATCGAATGTCATTCTTAATTATAACGGTTCCTTATAGTATCAAGTAGAAAATAATATTTTATTATTATATTTACGCTCTAAATATATTGTTTATCCTGTTTATTATTCGTGTAAATATATCAATTTTGCCTTGTTTACTTGTATGAAATTTTAAAACGGATGTTTGATGTAACAGACAGGCTAAATAAAATAACAATTCGTATAAAATATTGAAATTTATCTGCATTAAATATTATCGATTAGAAAGGTAGATCTTAGGTATTACTATTTAAATAATGTAAATCAGGTTCACTTACTTCTTTCTTTTCTTTTTTTCTTGCTATTTTTTGAGGCTGATAAAAATTGCATGTAGGGTATTATAAATCTTGTTTCGGACACTTCCTAACATATCTAAATAAGATTAAGATTTATCGTTCGTCTGTCTGCTTATAGATTTAAAAGAAAAAAAAAAAAAGTATAGTGAAGGGATGTTATCAATGGAGAATCTAAGAAGCTTCATAGAAAAGGATTTATAAAAATGGTGGCTGGATAGTACACTGAGCGTTATTTTCTATTTTAAAAGAAATAAACTTTTAAAGAAAGTAATCAGTTTTATTGTTGATCTACTTTGATTGAATTTGGGAAATTTATATTTGCAGAAGTAATGTTTAAAGTTTTTTAATCGATTTTTCCTCGAAAACCAGAAGAGTAAATGCTTCAAAATCATGTATTAACTCTTTAAAGCTAGCCAATCACCATCGAGTACACAAATCGTCACGATGCGTCGCGTTGACGAGACGCGTCGCATTGCTTCGCTCTCCTATTGACTACCGAGTTAGAAAGAAGGCGAGCGACGCAATGCGACGCGTTTGTGTACTCTATAATGATTGGATAGCTTTAAAGGGTTATACACTTAAGCAAAATTATTTGAAAATTTATCTTAGTGATTTTTATCTTTTTTTTTTTTTTTTTATTATTTAATTCGAGATTGAGTTTCGTCAAAATTGTCAAAACTGTTAAAGTCGAGACCGCTCCGTAAAAATATTTGTCATTTTTATATTAAACGAAACGACGTTTTCAAGCGAGATATTGCTATTTTAAAATGCTATTTCATACTTAACGGTTATGTTACAGCATACTTGTAAAGAATTTGAATCATTGTAATCTTTTCTGCTTAGTTTCGGTAGAATTTCGAGTTTGTTTGATCTCCAAATCTCGTTTATGTCTGCGAAAAGAAGAAAATATTGGATATAAACATTCCTTATTCATTTCGGCTAGGATTAAAAACGTATAAAGATTTATTTAAATAATTTTATAAAAAGAATAAAAATTAATTAATTGTTTCATTTATCTGTGTTATCGATTTTTAAGTATTTTTTATACCTAACATTCTTCTATATGTGTCTGTATGTGAGTGTGTGTGTGTGAGAGAGAGAGAAATTTCTTTTGCAGTTTCATTAAAGTTTCATTTTATCAATTTCTTTCTAAAGAATGTTAATGTTAGTTATAAATTATTAATTTTTTTAATAATTTTTTAAATTTTATGTAATTTAATCAGGACTACACATATTTAATTCATAAAATAAAAAAAAGAAAGGCTTTTTTTCATGGAAGAACAATTTTACTTATAAAAGATAACGAAGTTTTCTCAGTAAGTGTAAAATTTCATTTAAATAACTTCTTACAATTTAAAGATGTCTAAGTATAAATTTCAAAATACCACATGAAGATATAAACATAAATTTTGATTATTAAAGTTTAAAATTGCAACGCACTTTAACGATTTTTTTTCTCTTGCTATTATAACGTTTTTGCTTTTTTTTAATCGTACATTCATGCTATTATTATCCTGCACTGTACCAGATCGTCTTATCTTCTCAAGTAACATTGTTCGAGAAATCTTACAATCGAAGCACTTATTAAACAATTCATTTGATTTTAGTAACTATTTTTGTTTGTCGTTTTATATAATTCACATCATTTTAAAAATATTTTGCATTTTTTTTTTTTTTTTTATTATAAATTCATTTTCACATTAAAGAGGGTTTGGATTTTCTTGTTTTCATTTTCTCTCGGTTTTCGGTTATTATGTGCTTAAAGCAACCGAGAAAATTTAAAATTAAACCAAGAAAACTGAGAAAATAAAAACAAGAAAATTCAAACCCTCTTTTGAATGTGGAATAAATCCACGAAAAATCGAGAAAATGGAAACAAGAAAATTCAAACCATCTTTAATGTGCAATAAATCCAAAAAAACCGAGAAAATGAAAATCCAAATCCTCTTCAATGTGGAATAAACCCAAGAAAATCCAAATCCCCTTCAATGTGGAATAAACACAAGAAAACCGAGAAAATAAAAACAAAAAATTCAAACCCTCCTTAATGTGGAACAAACCCAAGAAAACCGAGAAAATAAAAACAAGAAAATTCAAACCCTCTTTTAAATGTGGAATAAATCCACGAAAAATTGAAAAAATGGAATGTGGAATTAACCCAAGAAAACCGAGAAAATGAAAATCCAAATCCTCTTCAATGTGGAATAAACCCAAGAAAATTCAAACCCTCTTTTAAATGTGGAATAAATCCACGAAAAATTGAAAAAATGAAAACAAGAAAATTCAAATCCTCTTTAATGTAGAAATGAATTTATTTTCATATCCAGAAAGCTTTTTTTTTATTAAATTATTTATTTTTGTAGTCTGTCGACTTATTGAAGTTTAGGTATAAATTATACACTATTTTATTTATAAAATATAATAAAAGCTTTTTTTTTTTTTATTAAATTATTTATTTTTGTAGCCTGTCGACTTATTGAAGTTTAGGTATAAATTATACACTATTTTATTTATAAAATATAATTTTTATAGAACATTCTTGTATACAAAAGCATTATAACGCTTTCTTTCGAAGTTGTGACGTAATTCGATTCAGAATTAATTTCCAAAAATAATTTATAAATTGTGGTGACATTCTATCGATATAAATCTGATCTTGATGAAATAAAGAGCGATTGAAATATTAAATCAACCGAAAAACAAAGAAATTTAATGAGATAGGAAACGATTCCCCGCAGACACTTGCAATCCCTCTTTATTACGATGAAGATACATTAATGAAAAATCGTTAATCTCTTTATACCGCTATTATACAGAAATGGCGATGACGATTCATCAGAAAAATCTGTTAATGTGATAAAAAAAAAGAAAATAATTTTATTGCAACGGTTAAACCGAATGATAGAATATTTTCATTAAGTTTGATGCATCAGGATTTATACCAAAACGTTTAAACCATCAGAAAATTGGGGAAAGAGTGAGCGATTATGTCATTTATCACCTTTCTGATAAAAAAAAAGGAAATAATTTTATTGCAACGGTTAAACCGAATGATAGAACATTTTCATTAAGTTTGATGCATCATGATTTATACCAGAACGTTTAAACCATCAGAAAATTGGGGAAAGAGTGAGCGATTATGTCATTTATCACCTTATTATCTTGAAGGATTATCAGAAAATTATGCTTTTTTCTTGGTTATTTACTACAAGAATTAAAGGAGAGAAAAAAACGTTATAAATCTCATTAAATTATTTTTTTTCGGTTTCGATCCGAACACTTAGAAGTATATTAATTCGGTGGTGATCGATTTTTTAATTAAGAAATTAAGCCAAGAAAAAAAGAATTTAATTAGTTTAAAATCCACGCGAATAAATTAGCCTAAATTTTACTTTAAAATAATTATTGTATCTTAAATAGTTTAGTCGCAATTCTTTCTCTTAGTCAATACTGAAGTCAAACATCATGGTAAAAAAAGGGATCAAACAAAAGATGCGCGCGCCGTCCGCAGCAGGTGTGTTAATAGGTGACGTTACAGCATGCGCAGATCTCATAGCTCCCGTATCTACTCCACAACCTTCTAACGAAACTAAGACAGCTCCTGATCTGTCTGTCTGAGCACCATGGACGACAGCGATAATGAAAGACCAGAACAAAATTCAAGCAATTTTATGCGACAATTCCGTGACAAAAATACACGCGAACTGAAAAATTTGACAGCTACCCAATTTATGGATGTCTGGAGTCATTACGACAAAGACGGTGAGTTTTGTTGATGTTTTGTTAGATTGACAGGCACGTGTGTATATGTGTTAGACGCAATTTCTTACCATTAATGGCTAGTTGCGCCTTCCATTCTGATCGATGTTTTTCTCTCCCCCTTTTTTTGTGTTGACACCTGTGAATATTTGCCGCTGTTCAATATTAACTCCGCATTTTTGTACCAGAAACCATAATAATAATAATATATTTATTATTCGCTGTAAAAAATGATAAAATAAATTTAACAAAAAAAAAATAATAATAATAATAATAAAGATTATTTTTCCCGAAATTCCCGGATGAAATACGTTTTTCAGTTCGGAATGTCTCGTATAAAAGGCGTAGTATATAGAATTCTCCTTTATAACAATGGTAAAGATTGCAGAATTGGCTTTTTTTTTTTTTTTGGTAATATTGTTGAACAATTCTAAAAAAAATTGCATTCTGAAACAATAACAACTTTTAAATAATTGTAATTAACAATAAAATCGATTAATTTTAATAACGACAGAGAAATTTACAACTAACAAATAAAATCGATTAATAGAAATAGACAACAAACAATAAACTCGATTAATTTTAATAACGACAGAGAAATTTACAACTAACAAATAAAATCGATTAATAGAAATAGACAACAAACAATAAACTCGATTAATTTTAATAACGACAGAGAAATTTACAATTAACAAATAAAATCGATTAATATCTATAACAACAAAGAAATAGACAACAAACAATAAACTCGATTAATTTTAATAACGACAGAGAAATTTACAACTAACAAATAAAATCGATTAATAGAAATAGACAACAAACAATAAACTCGATTAATTTTAATAACGACAGAGAAATTTACAACTAACAAATAAAATCGATTAATATCTTTAACAACAAAGAAATAGACAACAAACAATGGAAAGCGATTAATTTTCTATAATAAAATTATCAAAAAATCTGTGTCATTAACACAAGAGAAGCCGTGTTTAGAAAAATAGACACACACGAACAATCGATTTGCATAAACGTCTTCTACGTGTCATTTTTACAAGAAAATTCAAATTGATAGTGTTTAACTAACATTCGGCCGTGTTTACGTTGTTACCAAAGTTATTATTAAGTTGCGGTTGTTGTATTTTTTTTTAGAAAAATTAATTCTCCTATCTCGATAGGACATTCTTAGTTAAATCAGCGTAAAATAAACAACTTTGTTGACTTTTAAAGAAGACTCGCAAGCACACGGAAGAGGTGTATGCGTATGTAGAGATCTTCGCTCGTTTCGAAAGTACTTATAAATGGATCGACTTAATTAGATTGGACAAACAACTGCGACGTACGATTATCATAACAGTAAAGTTTCTTTTGACAGGCTACATCATTCTGAAGGAGCGGATCATTACTCTATATAGATGAGAAACTTATGCCGTTATTAATGATACCAGATATGCCATTGGTTTGATCTATTCTAGCGGATCACGCAGGAGTGTGTGGGTTCGCAAATAATTTTTTTTAACGAGAATAAAAATGTTTTGCACCATTTTTAAATGTTAAAATTCCAAAATAAGCGATCTATAGCTTGTAAATCCATCATTATGCTTGTCTAAGTAGTGTAATTATCTTGTGGACAGATTGTATAGTATCATCACTATTGTCTTCCACTTCAAAGAATTCTGATTGCAGCTAACGACTCTCTTCTCCTCTTTCGAGATTACTCTCGATATTTCCATTAAAGAAAAATAATTTTATAGTTTGAAAATTTTCTAGAAATGTTTACAGGAGATTTATAAATAAATATATATATATATATATTTCGCTTAAATTATTTTCCGAGTAAATTTCGGGAAAAGAATGTTTTTTAACACCGGTCTAAAATTAGTAATGTGTTATTACAAGTAATATATGGATGGAAATGACGTAGAAAGTAATGTGTTGAAGGATAGATAGTAATCATGCTGTTACTATGTTCCTGAGCTATTTCATTATCATAAGTTAATTTCGTTTGCCATCTTAAAATTTTAATGATGCCGTCGTTAAAAATGTATTATTAAAAAATTTCGTGCTACAGTTACATTTTACGCGATCGGTGGTTTCTATGCCAGATTTATCTCCTAATGCCTGAACTGTTATTATGTGACTATGCTAATGATGCCAATGTTGAGTAGCTTGATAATATTATTATTATTATGTTAATGCCCGGTAGATAGATGAAGCAAGCTGTTTACGGCAATGCTGAAAAGCTGACATGTCTAATTTTATCTTCGACGTATTTTACACGAATTGTTCTACATTGTTTAGTTTTTTTTTTTTTTTTTTTTTCAAATGTTATTTATTAAGATTTAAGTATTAGTTTTTTTTTTTTTTTTTGAAAATAGAATTGCCTGGAGGTAGAAAAGTCTTTAAAAAGGCATTTCTTTTATGTATATTTTCTCGTAAAATTTGTTATTCTTTCGAGTCGTTTTCTATTCAGAATGCACGTCTTTCGAACTCATTTTTCAGTTAAGTCTGTGATCGAAACGTTTACGATGGTTTTTCATTGCTCATTTTTCTTCCTCGGTAAATATTTGCTAGGAAAACACGTAGCGAATTTTAACCATTTCGCATTTTCAGTTAGAAAACATTAAATTATAAATGTTCTTCCAACATGGAAATAGTTTCTCTCGTGTATACAAACGTAAAATTCTTCGAAAGTAACGACGCGGATGTCGTATATATATATATATATATATATGTGTGTGTGTGTGTGTGCATAAACGTTTCATGCTGTTCATGAAGGAAAAAATTTCTACAGTAAGTTAACAGACGTGCCATGTTTATATCTATATATATATATAAAGTTAAGCATTAACCGAATGCAAGAAAAAGCAAGATTCCTCTTGTATTTTTATTGTGAAATTGATCGTAGAAAATAGTGTTCGCGCTAAACCAAGCATAAAATTTGCTTGCTAACTTTCATAAATAAATAAATGATGGGAAAAAAAGGGCGGTCTTTGCAAAAAATGGAGAGCTTAAACGTTCTACTTTAGTACAAACAGCTCGTAAAGTACTGCAACTGTGAGATTACTACAGCATGCGACAAACATCACAAAAGTTACAGATATTGAGCTAAAATATGGTACATAAAACAAACAATAAAATTAAACTAATAAAAAAAAAGAGAGAAAAGAATGATGCAGCACAAAAATATTAACTTTCCAACCGGATATCTCCGGATAATATTCTTTAAAGTATTATTATAATCTCTTCGAATTTATGTGCGACTCGCAGCGCAGTTATCACGGTAAATGATGGGAGTCGAAAGTGATTAATGGTAATTTATGTGATAAATTATAAGAAAATGATACAGTTTAATCGCTGATAGTGTTATTTAGTTTTATGCTTATTTTTTTTTTTTTCTAATTTTTCGATATAATTCTTAATTTAAGAAAGTTATGACATCTATAAAATCGTCTTGAATTAAATAGGATGCGGGTCGTTGATTATTCTTAGATAAATCGCATCGTAACGACGCGACGTTACCTGCGAAACGAATGCGACGCGATGCGTAGTAACTAGAAAAGAATAATAAATAATATTAATATATAAAGAATATTGGTTCGAAAGCGATATATTCTGACCTCTGCTTCCACTACAAATTCAGAACATCTGTTTGCATTATGGCGTAGAAATTACAGAGCTGGTAAAATAAGGAATGACGATCACGTGGCAACGTAATAAGGCTTCCTCTATACACGTACTGTATCAATACGGCATTAAATCAGAGTATGTGTTATTATATATCCAGAAAAACATGATTCCCTCATACTTTTAATGGCCAGAATGCAGAAACAGAAGTTTTTTTGGATCCACTTTCCTAATAATTACATATAAACAACTAGACAAAATCTCTTGGGATGCAAGATGTTAGTGGATGTTGTTTATCATAGCGACGTTTATCCGTTTCCTGTACTCTACTACAGCTAATCCTGGCAGTTTTTCTAGTACTTACTTATTTGTGTATACTTTATACGTGAAAAAAAAAAAAATAAAGGAAAATTTTCAAAATTGTTTCTCGAAATTCAGTTTAGATACAAATATTAGATTTAATGCTTCAATTTAACCTACAAGACCAGTGAAACGTTTAAATACTTCTTGACATGTTTTTCGCACTTAGCATCACCAGAAACTGAAGATTTATACAGATCTTTATGTAAAGAATGATATTTTTGTATCTTATCTGCATCTGTTTGTTTACAGTTCTCACTGGGAACGAAGATTTATAATATGGTTTTTAAACTGGAGTTTAATTTTTAATAATTCTTTCAATAAATTTACATATTCTACACATTTTAGTAACTCTTTAATTTATGATTATTTACATGGATTCTATAAAACTGCATTTTATATCTAATCTTTAATTAACGCTGTATATATCACTGTATAAATGCTATGATTTTTTTAAAATTTCTTTATTATTTTTTTAGAACTGCAATACATTCATTACTTCATTAACTGTATTGTGTGTGTGTGTGTGTGATAGAAGTTAAATTTATAAAATCAGTAATGAATTAATAATAGGAAAAATGTTTTAAATTCTTTATATTTTATCCGAATCGCAGAATAATGCAAATTAATTGCTTAATTTTCGGTTAAAATTTCGAGATTGTGTCAAGCCATTCTAATAGTCATAAATCACAGTGATCAGGACAGTAAAATTCATGTTTGGAAACAAGTTTGTTAAACTAATTTTCCCGCATAATTTATGCGAATTTTATTAAAATGAATAATTTTAACGCTAATAAACAGAAAACTAATGTTAATTCACGCTATTTTATGCTCGATTTTATAAACTAACATAGTTTAATTACTAAAATTCGGCGCGCAGAAAGCCAAATTTTCAATGAATTATTTCTCTCATGTGCTTGAAAAAAGTCTAGAAAAGAGAAAATCGTCCTATTTTAAACGGGAAACAATTTTGCAAGTACTTACAGAATTAAAAAAAATAAAAAAAAGCAAATCGGAATGAAAAATTGTAACAGTTAACGTTAACGCTCTGTTAAAAAAAAAATGCAAAATACCCATTTATGCTTTTTTCCTCCTTTTTAATTTTTAACAAGAGGTGAAATTTTGAAAAGGAATTTTTAATCGATTTTTCCGATGAAATAAACTATTTAGCATATGTTAAAATATGCAAAACACGGAAATGCTGTTACATCACATACACACATGCATCGAAAACAAAGCAATTAATTAATTATTCGTTTTGTATTAATTATAATTTAGTATTTTTCGTTTAAGTAAATTAATTTTTCGGTTAGAAAAAAAAAAAAGTCGATTAAATATTCAAATTTCTGTAAACTTTAATCGAATAAATACAGGCAAAAATAATTGCGACTGTATCTTTTAACTGCAAAAATAGAAGTGAATATCCGATTAATCGATTTTTTTTTTTTTTTCCCATGTCAAAATCTGATTCGAGACACGTCGTTCTAGTATGTTTCCTTTTAAATTCGTTCGATAAATTTGTTAAATAATCCAAACTTTTACTTTTTTGGAATAGAATATACATATATATCTTTATCGAATCTTCACTATTTTGTAAATCTTAACAGATGCATTATGATGCAAATATTTGAATAACAAACGGGTTGTGCATATTAAGAAGATCGATTCTTGTTCAACAGTTGAAACTGCATACACGTATTCGATTCTTAATGCGATTCTAAAATTCTAAATTCAGAAGAGAAAGAGTTTTCCATTTTCGCATTATTAGCCACAAAGGTGCTTAGTACCTTTTCAAGTAAATTACCCATAGCACATAAAGTGCGCTTCCGTGTCAAGTGCGAAGATGTTCTAATTCGATTTTTTTTTTTGTTGCGCTCCACATTATTAACAAAACTTTTCTGTGCTTTTCTTTGTAAATTAACTTAGACCACTCGATCGATCGACATTTTAGAGGATTCGTTATACCTTTTTATGTAGTTTCTTACTTTGCATATTCACAAAAATTTATTTTTCTCCCCCCTCTTTCTCTCATTTCGCTCCGCAGACAATGAGAAATAACACCTGTTAGTGACAAGTCAGCTGTTATAGTAGTGTAGCAACAACCGCCATTTTTGCTTCCGAGTTTACACCTGTTGTTCCATAAAACTGTAAATTTCGTTGTTGACACGTTTAGGAAACCATAAACTCTTCCATGATGACTAGAGAAAAGACATAACTTGCGATTATTACAAAATAAATTCCTCATTAATCTACTTAACGACTATCTTTTCTGTATCCATTTGTCGTCGTTAGTTTTATTTTCGTCGTAAAAATGGCGGTGGAATTGTTCTGAATTTATCATTACGTTGTTATATTTTTAATGTTTGTGCAGTGTTATAGTCGCAGAATTAGATTAAATATATAATTTTTTCCTCTACTCACCGATAATCAGTCTAATTATTCATTATTATTATTTTTTTTTTCACTAGAATGTAAGTAACAATAAACCGGAATATAAGAAACAAATATGTACTGTAAACGTGTGCGATTTTTATTATTATTATTTTTTTTTTTAATAATGCAAATTTTAATAATTAATTAACGTTCCTAATTAATCTTTCGATTAATAACACAAACAGAACTTCAGTTATTCATTAAAAATTTCTGTTTGCACTCCTTAGTTAGTCATTTAAGTTTGTTTGAATATGAATTTCTTGAGCCAGTTTTGCTATAGAAACTGCATAATAAATCGTAAAATATTTATTTATTTATTTATTTTCATTAATTTTATTTTTGAATGAAGGATAACCTTTTGTAGAAATGTCTCCATTCATGAATAAACATGTTATTTCTTTTTTTTTTCCTACTTTGGAAAAATTTTATTGTTGATTTAATCGTTGTTCTAGTCACGCATTTTCCTTATAAATCAAGCACCGGTCCTTAGGGATATTAAAATAATATCTTAGTTACTGTATTCCTTAAATTAAAAATTTAAATAGGTATTTAAGATCGATATATATATATATATATTTGCAAAATATGAATATATATTAAATAATTATCCGTTAAATAACATTAGCATTAATTATTAATGTTAGCGAAAAGCTCATTTATTTTGTGCACTAACAGTATAATTAAAAATGCAGTTAAATCATAAGATTCGCTGCTCTTGTTATGCTATATACCAACTTAATCAAAATTATGCTGATAAAGGAATAACTGTAATAATGCTACAAGTAAAAAAAAAATAAAATAAAATAAAAGCATATTTTTACTTTGAGTGCATAATAATAAGCTAAAAAAATTAGCTGAATTTAAGTACAGGTATCCTATAACACGGTAAATAAATTCCCAAAAACTCTGTGTTGTGTGAAACCGTGTTATATGAGACCTGGAGCCAATACAAAAAGATGAGTAAACATTCGAAAACCAATTAAAAACAAATAACTTTCTTTAATTCCACATTAAGAAATTTAATTTCTATTAAGAATATTAATAACACAAAACATAAAGAAAGAAAAAAATATATACGTTAGATCCTAAAAAAAAAAAACAATATACATAAAACAAAAGGAAAGACAAAAGTATACAATCTATACAGAGCTGGATTTGCATTTTTAGGGGCCCTAGGACGAGCAAGGCTTTGGAGCCCCTAAAAATTCAAATCAGTTATTTCTAATTTTAAAGGCTCCTTATAACTTATAAGGAACCTTTAAAATTTGTCTAATTTTAAAGGCTCCTTATAACTTATAAGGAACCTTTAAAATTTTGTTTAATTTTAAAGGCTCCTTATAACTTATAAGGAACCTTTAAAATTTTACATCTATCTAGCACTTTAATAAAAACCCATTTTTTCTTATTAAAAGTTTAGATTCTATCTAATTCTTCTTTCTACTTTCTTATTAAAAGTTTATATAAAAGTTGAAAACTGATTGATAATTTTGAAGCCCCTAGAATTGCGGGGCCCTAGGACTCGGCCTATTGGTAAATCCGGCCCTGACAATAGCCCAAACTGAAATTTCATAAAATAGCCTAACTTAGAAAATGAGAATGTTATTTTTCTCTTTTAATGTCCAAAACACTGCTTAACGATTATCCATTTAACTAAGTTTCCGCTAGTACTTTCGGTTAATAAACCATCATCAGGCGGAGATTCTAAATAATAAAAACTTATTATTATTATTTTTTAATCCAAAAACTAAACGTTTGGAATGCAAAACGTTCAACTGTGACCAATTAACTCAATTTTTGAATTTGTTCAATTAATTCAATTTCAAATCGAAAAATATAGACTGCATATCGTCTCTTTCATGACAAACTAGCGAAATTGCATTTATGACTAATTTTTTTTTAGCAAAGTATTCCTCCCATGATTGCATTTTGTGTGTCCCTAGTATGGATTTACAAATTTAATGAAAATATTTTGTATTGTAGGAGAGTAAACGTAATTTTCTAAAAGTCTTAAGTAAATACCGTGTTGTAGAAGTACCTTGTTATATGAAGGTTTCCTCAATTTTCAAATCGTGTTAGAGCGAAACCGTGTTATAGGAAGCCGTGTAATAGAAAAGATATCTGTATCTTAAGAAAAATATATCATAAAAAATAAAGCACTATTTCAAGAACTAGCTTAAAAATTGTAAAGATAGTGATTCAAGTACAGTAAGACTCCGCTTAACGCTGCCCCGTTTAACGCTGTTTCGATATAACGCGGTTTTTTTCGAATTCTATATTTTTATTGATTCACTTTGGCGTGGTTTTTCAAACGGTTATTCTTACATAAATACAAAATCGCAGGAATTTGTTGCATTGATACTCCTATGCCGTCTCACAGTGCGTTTGATATCAGTGCAGTTCATATTTATGATCAGTTATCAATATTATTTTACAGTAATAAAAATAACAATTAGCCCATTTTAGTTTTAACCCGAATGCTGCCACTTTAAACTATAGTTCCTTGAGGTTAGAACGTTATTCTTTCATCAATAATTTTTCATTATTTATTGCTTATTGCAATCTGATTACCGCTTTTTGTTCTTAAAACTTTTTATTTTCTAATTTTAAGAATTTTTTTATGAATGATTTATGAATACAAATCGATATTTAAGTAATAAAAAAATGTCTGTAATTAATGTAATACAATAGTAATAATACAAGTTACAAAATAAAATTAAAAAAAATGCTATATATATATATATATATTTTTTAAA
>AYEL01065573.1:0-24991 GCA_000484575.1 Olivierus martensii
AAGTATTTAATTAATATAGAATATTTTATTCAGCAATATAGTTATATACAATAAGTTTATATGATGCGAAAGAATTATCTGTTAAATAAATATTTTTATATTGAAATTTCTTAAGATAAAATTTTTAAGGTAAATATAATGATAGATTTAATAATTAAAATGAATTCGTTATATTAAACATTAGTTATACTGTATTATATTGTTATAATTATTAATTATTATTTAAATTAATAAAGTACTCATATTAAATATGATCTATCAATGGATTTCTAGTAGAAACTACAAAAATATTTTAATCCTCATAAGCTTTGGATTTCGAACTTTTCAAACTGAAACAATCGATTGCACTATAAGTTCATTCATTCATTTAGTTGCTTTTATTTAATATAAAAGCAATTAAATGAATGAATGAACTTGATTTTGTTCCAACTGCAAAGCCTTTATCAAAATTTAATAATTATGATCATTAAAATATGAAGAATCATAAAATATAATAATTCTGAAAACTTTTAACTCTTTACGTATTATATGATTTTTAATATAAGAAAAATATTATAAAATATATTATATTTTATCATATTTATTTTTCAGTGTCACATAAAGTCAAACCTTTACACTAAAATTGATAGTATTAAGTTCTAAATTACAGATCAAATGAAGCATTCTGTACATAATCCCTTTTCCGTAATAATCGTTTCAGAATTGTCAGAATTAATTGGGAAGAACGATGCTTAATTCCCGTGAGACTTCATAAACGAATATAAACAGAATAACGATAAATTAGTATCATTTAAAATTTAATATTGGTTAATAACTGTTAAAACGTATCCTAGTGGACAAGATTTTTTAGTAATTATTTTTCTCAAACTCTAAATATATTTTCCAAACTATTCAATTGTTTTATATTTATGAATCCTTGGTGGATTATTTAGTCTTGTAACTCTTAAGCATGGAATTTTTGACATCATTAAATGTCGATTAAGATGACTAAATTAACATTTTGTTTTCGTTTGACTTCAACTACATTCGTGTATAATGCATGTCTTGCGTCGTTATCATTAATACAATATTCGAAAACTATATAAATTATAGTAAACACGTTAAAAATTCCAAATTTGAGATTAATAGCATTAAAAATTTTAACATAAAATTACAGAAATTTATAAAATTAAAATTCTAAATATATGTTTAAAAACAATTATTTATCAAAATATACTACTATTAATATCGTTTAGAAATAAAAATTATGTTTTAATATCATTTTTAAAATTACAATCCATAAAATACTGTTATTTTAAAATAAATTTGTTACTTATATAATTAATTTTCGGAAATATTTTTTAAAATATTAAATTAATGATAATTTTATGAATTTCACCAAATTCTTATTTGTATTGTATGTAATTATTTTTAAAATTAGAAATTTTCATTAAAGTAAAAATTTTTGTAAAAAATAATTTCAAAAAAATTGAAAAATATTCCAAATCTCTTTTCGAAATATACAATGTAGACTCTATTTTCGTTTATTTTAAATTAATTAAAATATAGTATATCATAAAATTTTAAATTTTGAGAACATTAATGTAACGAATATAGTTCTTTTCTTTACTTAAATATCATTTTAAAGTTTAAATTCCGAAATTCGTCACTGAATTAAAAAATGATATAAAAGAAAAAAAAAATTACAAAATTTTAATCAAAAACTATTGGAAAATGTTTTGATTAATGATTTATCGCTAATTCGGTTAGTGAATATTACATTTAATCTACTGCATTAATATGATCAGATGTTTATTTTTATAAAATTTGTCATTATTTTTATGTTTGTTATTCATGTTATATTTTTCAAAAAAAAAACATTATTTTATGTTTAAAATTGCTTGAAAATTATATTCGTTATTGTTTCAAGTCAACTAGTTTGTTAATATAAAATTCAAATTTTTTTTTAATATAGAATCTGGATTTTGTAAAAATAAGTAAACAGCATAAAATGAATCAAGCTTGTATATTTTTTTTTTAGATTAATGATTTATCGCTAATTCGGTTAGTGAATATTACATTTAATCTACTGCATTAATATGATCAGATGTTTATTTTTATAAAATTTGTCATTATTTTTATGTTTGTTATTCATGTTATATTTTTCAAAAAAAAAAATTATTTTATGTTTAAAATTACTTGAAAATTATATTCGTTATTGTTTCAAGTCAACTCGTTTTTTAATATAAAATTCAATTTTTTTTTTAATATAGAATCTAGATTTTGTAAAAATAAGTAAACAGCATAAAATGAATCAAGCTTGTATATTTTTTTTTAGTTTATTAATTTAATTTTCATAGATTTTTATCTAATGAGATAAATGATGTAAACTGTCAACACTTAGATCTAATCAAATATTATATAATGCGATTATATAATGCAAATTTCTTGATTGCTGAAGCAATTTTAGAATTATTTTTTCTTCGCATGAAAAAAGGATCAAAAACATTGGCTTAAAAAGTGCAAAAAGAAAGAAAACCACTCATTTTCATATTTGCGTTAATTACTCTATTATTCATATAAAATTCATTTTTCAAAAGAAATTCACCAAGACAAAGAAAAATAAACATTATCATGCTATATTATAATGTCTGTATTTTTTTTTATTAAGAGTTATTTTCCAAAGAGAGAATCGAACTTTATGTACAGTATCATCATGTTATATTAGTATAGTATCTAGAATAATCCTATTAAATTCACTTTTTGTTAATTAATTTTTAAATGTATACAGTAAATCTATGTTAGAATTTATTTTCTAATTATAAGATAAAAATTGTCATAAGAGGAAAACTTTTGAACTTCTTAAAGTTTAATTGTATTTTGTTAGCCATTAATAATTGGATTTTAAAGAATTTATTTTGGTACCCGATATGATTTCTGCTCTTGTTATCTCTGATAATTTCTAAAGGATAATAATAATAAGTCATACTGGTCTGAAGTATGATCAAGTAAAAAACATTCTTAAAGATCACTCTTGAAACTCGAAGTTGTTCAGCTATCTTGAAATCAATTCTGATTTTTTTTTTTTTACTATCATAATGTAATGATCTCAAAAATAGTTTAGAGAATACTGTATAGCTGATATATGGTTATGATATCATTTAAAGGTATTCATTATAGGACTACTAAACGTTTTCTTCGATTCTTGTATATACAGCAGCATTATTAAAATGATACAATTTATTTTAAGTTTATTAAATAAAAAATTTTATTAATAAATACAATTAATCTTTAAATTTTTAATAATAATATATATGGTATTCATTATAGGACTACTAAACGTTTTCTTCGATTCTTGTTTATACAGCAGCATTATTAAAATGATACAATTTATTTTAAGTTTACTAAATAAAAAATTTTATTAATAAATACAATTAATCTTTAAATTTTTAATAATAATATATTTGACTATAAAATTTGATATTTTGTATAAGACAAAAATTATAATTAATATTTTTTTTCAAATAAAACATTCAATAAATTTTTTGTTCAGAATAACAATATTTTTAGTTAATATATATTTTTTTCAGTTAATATTATTCACGATGAATTTTTATATCTTTCGGTGGATGATGTTCTTCGACATTTAATACAAAAATTTAAAATTGAATTTATTAATATTGTTTTAATCATATAATGCTAAATCCACATAGCATGCAATATAAACTACTTTGTTATAATAAATATTTGATTTTTGATCATAAAAATAAATTTGTTTTAATTAATATAAGTATTTATAGCAATATGATAAATCTGTTTATTAAATTATATTTACCATTTTCCGATTGAGAATTTATTAATTTGAAAATGCATTATTAACAGAATTATGAATTTTTCATCATAAGAAGTTCATACTTAATGCAATAATTTTTATGATGAAACTGTTACATTAAGCAAAATTATTATTATTTTTTATAGCTGTAATAATTTTTCGAAATACTAGAACATAGCTGTTGTATTTAATGATTTATATCTATAAATTATTACTGTTTAATTTAATTTTTAATTGATATGTTTAACATTTTAATTCGAATTTAACAGACTATTTAAATTAATTCAAACTGATTTAAGTAGAATTAATAAATAAATCCATAATAAATATTATACATTACATCTAATAAATCCATAATAAATATTATGGATTTATTAGATGTAATGTTCTTTAATACTTTCAACAATAGTAACATACTATACTATACAGTATGAATTGTTAAAACTGACGATTCACTAAATTCTTTTATTTTTATAATTTATAGATTATATTTTCAATAATCCTTTATATCTTCGAAAAACTTAAACCTAACAAAAAATAAAATATAAAGAGAGAAAATGGAATTTTATAGATTTTTTTTTTTTTCAATTTTATAAAGAAATAATAAAATACAATCAAAAACTTTAAAAACAAAAGAACTAGAATAATTTTAATGATAATCTTAATGTACAACACAATATTATTTTCAATATCTTCAGTATTTTTGCTGTAAGTTGGTTGAAATCGTGAGTTGCTTTTATACTTACTATTTATCTCATTCTATATAACATGTTCAGCACACAAATTGCGCTAAAATCTTAAATAAATTGCAAGTTCTCTCTAGCTGAAATGCTGTATATAAATTAATTCGATTGTTTTCTATCAGGAAACTGTTTCAAATGCTAATCTTGAAGACTAAAGACTTAATTTTAAAATTGCTATAAAAAAATCTTATTCTTTATTCAATAGTCTTCTTCGTTTTTGTCTTTTATTGCATTTGTTCTAACATCTCATTAGTCTCTAAACTTTTTTATTAATGATAACGATAAATAATTTTGCCTTAAGTTTACATTATGAATAGTTTTCGATGTAATCGTCTTTCTTCAATAATATACTGTATAGGAAATCAATTTTAATCTTATTTGATTTATATCGATTATATTAATCTATAATCTATTAACTAGATTTTCATGTTAAGAACTTTGTCATTTTATTTTTAAAAATTAGTAAAACTATTAAATGAATGTGTTAATTTAGAAATTTTCATAAATCTTTAATGCAGGTATTAACAATACACCGATAAAAGTGTTGATATTAGAGCACTCGAATGTTGACTGTGCTACGTATTTTTGTACTACAAACGGAAAGCACACTCCACCAGACGGCGCTGAAAAGTGTATAATCTACGTTTGTATCCAATGCAGCACACGACCACAGTGAGATTCAGTCAGTTGGTTGAGAGATTTATTGGATAGAAGTGTTTGGAACTATTACCTCTACACAACTGTCACATCTCTAACTGGAAACTGTCACCTTCAACCTCGATTGTCTAGCTTACTATTTCTCATCCATTTTCTGAACAGGATAGAATTTACTTTAGGTGAGTATTTTTTTAATTAATAAATGTTTCTGTCGTTTATTTCACGCATCGCTGTACATAATACTTTTAATTAATTTAACATTTTTTTCGCTGCATTGTTATATTTAATTAAATTGTTAACGACATACTATAATCGTCAAATATATTCTAAAATTAATATTTAACATCATTAAAATTTAAATAAAATTGTTTTTTTTTTCCATAATTATTGCATGATTTCTGATTTAAAATAAAATAACTCAACTGAACAGTTTTATTTTTATTTCTTTGAGAAACCAAGAAATAAAAATAAAACCGTTTTTGCATAAATGATACACTACGAAATGTCGATAAAAAATATATTAAAATTTTTAATTTCACTCAATTAAAATTAAAAAATATTTTCTTTTTTTTAAATTTAAATATTCGTGTTAGTGCGCGAATATAACAGGAAGATTTAGAGATTCAATGCCAATTACAGAAAGAAAATATTCCGAAATTGATATCGTTTTTGCGAATATCTGATCTCTAGCCAATAATCGATATCTTCTACTGTTTTAGATTTAACAAGATAAAGCCTATAATCGTAAGTTGTAAAAATAACTAAAAGTAAGTTAGGACAGGTGCACTTTTCCTTGTTAAGTCAAGAACAACAGGAGATATCGATTCGTGAGCAAAGCCAAGTATTTATGAAAATGATGCCAATGTCAAAATATTTTTCTTCTATAATTTCTGTTAATTCTTTAGATTATCTTCTATGATCATTCAGGCTATATATATATATATATATATGTATAGTCAATGCTTAAAATTAATAAAATTATTTTCGGTTAATTTTTAATAAAAATAACATTAATATTTTTGCAAAACGAAATTGTTGTTCGACTAAAATAAGTAAAGACATTAAGTGAAAAAAAAAAAAATGGAAGAAAATTTCTTTAAGTTTTCATGAAAACTTGAAATGGTTATTCATAAAGTTTTGTACAAAATTTTGGTTTTGATTCTCCAGAATCAGGAACCAGAAACGATTTGCAAACGTTTATTCGCGGTAGGATGCATAGATTCGTGTTTCGCGACGTGGTACATAGCGTGATCAATTGATCATTCATCAAATTATCCGTCAAGATTTTTCGTCATCCAGTAGATAAAATAAATGTACAGAAGTTTTACTAAAATTTATGATGTCATAAAAATAATCCAGTGTAAGAATAAACGATAAGTAGCAAAAAAAAAATTCTCTCTTTTCACAGTTCTCTTCTTCTCAAGATGTCAGACAATATAATGTAATATTATGAGTACAATGGATATGAATAATTTTGTGTGTGTTAACTCTGAAAGCGTACAATTAAAATTTTATAAAAAATTCGAAGAAAACAACTAGGAAAAATTGAAAATAAAACTATTACAAAGTTGAAATCGTAACGAAAAAACATTTTTTTTTATTTTATTATGATAGCAATAACTACAGCTACATACAGATAACAACTCTCAAAATATCTTCGTAAACACGATTTACTGGGATGAAAATTTATATCACGATATCAGTTTCTTTACAAAACGTGAAAAGGAATTTTTATAGTTTGTGATATATATATAGCGATCGAAAGTATATATGTAAAAATTTCTGGGTT
Organism: Olivierus martensii; assembly: GCA_000484575.1. NCBI lineage: Eukaryota > Metazoa > Arthropoda > Arachnida > Scorpiones > Buthidae > Olivierus > Olivierus martensii. Next base: position 7,001 of record AYEL01065573.1, read on the forward strand.
GTCTTTCTCTTTTATAAATTTAGTAAATTCTTTGTAGCGTGCAAGAAAATGTAAAGTATTTTTTTATAGTTTTCGGAAAAATGAAAACAAAAAAATAGGCTTTCAAAGTTTGTTAATGTTTTTAATTTATTCGTAAATAAACAATGTTTAACTTTATAAATTCTTAAACAAAAAAATTTATGGGTTTAAATCACATAAAAATAAAAATAAAAAACATGGATAAAAACATTCTAATTTTTTTAATTTTTTTAGTGAAAGTATATATACACCGAATTAGTTCTCAGATTTTTAATTTTATCTCCGTACAAACAAGTAGCAAATAATAAGAAATAAAATTGATTTTGATATTTTATTAAGCAGAAATAAAATATTATTTTAGCATTTTTTTCTTCTCTCTTATCTGTTATTAATTAAACATTTATAAATAAATAAAAAATCATTTCGTAATCATGCCTTTCATAAGGAAGTTTTATTGAATTTATAGAAAATAAAAATGTTTCGAAATAAAAAATAATAATGATAAAAATGTGAATAATAGTTAGTTTTTTTTTTAACGTTCTACAAATGACGATAAATGAATGTACGAAAATTTTTATTATTTCTAAAATAATTTTTTTTTTATAATCTAACAATATAAGTTTCGTATTTCTCAACAGATGGCAGCACATGTTTAAGGAGGGGAAATCATTTAATCATTAAATATGATAATTTTATTACGTATTCAAATTTTTTTATAAAATAAATTATGTTATTTAAATAATTATCATATTTTAAATTATTAAAAATGAAATTATGTATTTAATGAAAACAAGAAGATAAAAAAAAAATATATCAGACTTCGTATAGTTTATAACTTGTCTTAAAATAATTGGCAATTGGAGACATATTATCTTTCTGCATTTGTTAACACTTCGACATTACATTTACTCAAATAGTGCTGTTTATAGTGCATCTCCATATACACTATGCACGCAAGAAACAGCAAATAGCTCGTTTTGTTGATGCGATTTTGAGCACTCTGCGTGACGTGATAGAAGTAGAAAATATTGAATACAAAATAGAGAAAATTGAAAAAAAAAAAGAATAGATTTCGGTTAAGTGATTCTTTAAAATTTACCCACTATAAAAGTTTTATTTTCTCTCTGCATTACAGTAGTCATTTGATAAATCGAGTTTGGAGTTTTGGCGAGTTCCATTATATACAAAACGATATTCTGCAATATAAAAGAACTGTATAGATGCACTAACTCAAATAATTATATAGGATGCAATAATATAAAATTTTATTTTTTACACGAATGTAGAATGATAAACAGTTGAAGCTTGATTCTATAATATAAAATTTTATTTTTTACACGAATGTAGAATGATAGCTGTTGAAGCTTGATTCTATTGAAGACAAAATGTTGTCTGGCATATGAATTAATTTTTTCCTTTTTTTTTTGTTTAGCAGCAAATGCAGTTAAAATGCTATATATCAGGGGTGTCCAACCTTTTGGCTTCCTTGGGCCGCACATAAAATATACTAATTCCAACGATAAAGTTGTTAGGAGGCCGATGAGCATGTGGTAACTCGTTGCACACAGGAGGACCGGGTCTGGTATCTCCTGAAAAGTTTTTTCAGGGTTCCGGGTCAGGATCGGTGATCCTCGTCCTTCACTATCCGGTCCCCCACGTGTTTAGGTGCAGCCCATGGTTGGAACTGGTCCCACCCCTTAGAAATCTCACTGATTAGAAAGGGACGTAAAAAAAAGATAGTAGTTAAGCAAAAATTTAATAAATAATGTACAATATACGATATCCACTATGAAAAATAAGCAAATTAACTTCATTAAGTACATAAAAATCTCAATGTTTTAAAGAAGTTTACAATTTTATGTTGAGTCGCATTCAGTACAGCAGTGGGCCGCGGGTTGGACAGCCCTGCTGTATATCAACATGTATTGCTATAATAATTTTGTTTGTTATATTTATGTTTAAAGAAAGTCATATGCTGACGTAGCTGCATATAAAATTCTATAAAATGTTTTACTTTATGAAATTAATTCAAAGAAAGAGCCTGAAAAGGTATATCATAATCCATGTTTAAGTATAGTGCATCCATATATTACACTGAGAAGACAAACGTTTTTTTTTTTTTTTGAAATTTTCCATGGTTAGCATTAAAATACAAATAATGGTATCTCGATAACAATATTTAGAACTTATCAATTTTTCTAGTGCTTATCTATTTGTGAGTTTGAATCTCTTCCCCCGACTTCACTATATATCATATACAATTTATTGGAACATATTAACAATATTTCATTCTTCCAGCTTTCATAATGCAGTATTTATCCTGGAACCATATACATATAGTAACACCAAGAGTAGCACAAATATATCTCCAAAAATAAAGGAATAGTTTTCACAAAAAATATATACGAAAACAAAATAAATATTAAAATTCTTGAACAGTTCTCTATTCTTGAAATTTTTTCTGATTAAAAATATAGTTCTCTTTACAGTTCATGTAATTAGAAGCAATTAAAATTAAATTTCGAAATTGTAAAAAAAAAATCCAAGATTTTTACGAGTGAAAGGATTATTTCTTTTAATATACTTTTCCAATCTGATGGTTATTAATTAAGCAGTATCCATTTTAAAATTCATATTTTCATTCTGAACCACCAAAGATCGGAAAAAAAAAATTATTAAAAAAATAAATTTATACAAAAAAAAAAAAAAAATTTCTTATCAATTCATTCGAGACCATTATGCCTTTGTGATGATAACAATAACGATGTCTAAATCTTATTTTTATTTTTATAAAATTTGCTTTTTGATAATTTTATTATTTTGATAAAGATTTAATTAACTTATATCACTATACATATACTAATAATTAAAAAATACATATATGCTGTCAGGGATTATAAAAATGAGGATTTTTAAGTGTTTAGTTGTGTCTTATTGATTGAAGTGATAATTACGAGTCTATAAATATACGATTACAATAAATCGATAATATTTCATCTGCTTAATAAATTAAATCTACGATGCATCGGATATAATAGCATTTACATATTCATTTCGAATTTAAATTCTCATTTAAATTAGAAAATTTGTAAGTGGAGACATACAGAATTAAACTCCAGAATTGTAATATATTTTGAGAGAATATCGAGAATTGTATTAATATCATAAATTGACTAACATACACATATATCAGATAGTAAAATTTTAATAATTTTCATACAGTTGTTCTGTTATATCTAATTAATACAGCAGTATAACTACTGTGTTTCTCAACAGATGGTGACACTTGTTTACAACATTTCATTCATGATTATGATATTTTTATCTATTACATTAAAGAACTTTTCAAAGAAAACAACATTGTAATATTGTGCAACAAGTTTATTAGTTAAATTAATTTCTTTAGCCAAAAAATAATGTTTAAAGCATTAACACCACTTAAATAGTTCTTTCTATATTGATAGTGCTCTGTTTGAGATATACAGGATATCTGAACTATATTTTGTTTTAAGTAAATAAATGATATAAAAGTTAGTAGAATAATTATGATATTGTTTACTTTGTGTTTGTATTCATTATTAATAAAAATCTTTAATTATTAATGCTTTGGATTCATATGATTTCAATATTAAATAAATAATGTTTGTAATCTTAGATTGGTAGGGTAGAATGAAGAAAAGGGGGCTTTACATAGCCCTATCACTGCGACCACCAGTGGTCTATTATGCACCCCCACTGGATCATCCCATAAGAAGTCCCGTCTTCGAAAGATAGACGGGACTAAGGACTATATCCAGTCCTTATAGTCCCAGTATCAGGAAAATGCAACCCAAGAAGATCAGCCCTGAAAGAGCCACACATTCTCACAAAATGTGGAGGCCTGAAAGGTCACATATTCTCACAAAATTGGAGTTTCATTTCCTTGACATCGTCTATAATTGGGACTATTTTTAGCAACCCCAATTAAGTGAAGATGCCTTCTAAGATGGCAGTACCCTGTAAACCTCACTGTGATAATCCTGGCTTCATTTTTATGCAATGCAATCAACTCTTTAGTTCTCTGTAAAGAAATGTTTCTTATCTTACTTGAATTGTGATAACCATATACGTCTCCATAGTTTAATATTTTATTATGCTATATATATATCACGCAATTCTATTCTATCTACAACAAAAGCAATACTGATATTTCCAAGGATATTTACTGCATTATGAAAGTAGAAAGTATGAAAGTCTAAATATATATATATATATAGATGTTACAAAGGGCACCTCTGATGATGAGAAAAGTACATTTGAAAGAAAAAAATACAACAAAACAAATTTAATAATATAGATGTTACAAAGGGCATCTCTGATGATGAGAAAAGTACATTTGAAAGAAAAAAATACAACAAAACAAATTTAATAATGAAATAAAGATAAAAGTGAAAGAAAATTCTTATGAAAGTTTTAAGAAGAGCTATATGAAAATATCGCCATCTTGCCTATTCTACGTAAAAAAAAAAACGAAGGAAAACATCTCTTTCCTAAAAATTTCATATTGTATGATCCAAAATAGTGTAGTAAACGTAATAGGAATTTATCTTGATTATTTACAAAAATAAATTCCAATTACTTTGCTATTCTATTTTGGGATTTAGATATTTCATTTGTGAATTTTTTTTTTAGTTTACTTTTGAATTTTTCTTTGCAATATTCATATTTACGACATACTTCTTTCATTCAGTTTCTTTTTTTAATACTTTATCATTCAAACGTGTTTATTTGAACATTGAGAGATTATTTTAGAAAAATGCCAGTAGGCTTTTTGCCTATTACTAAAATGGAAGAGTTTCTAAATATTTACATCATTTTTTTTTTAAATCATTCTGTTTACAATGAAAAGTTACATGGATACCTATGGTATTGAAGTTTCTTAGATAATTATCATATAAAATTCCTAAAAATCTATATTTTATTATTTAAAAAATATCGTTAAAAACGGTATTCAAATTATGTGCGTATAATTTTAATACCAAATATAAATTTTTTAGATTTTTTTTTTTTTTTAAATCATGTATAGTGTACTGCCATCTGTTAGAAAAAAATAAATAAATTCGTATATTTATTTAAATTATAGACAGTAGATTTCCTATACAATAATTTATTCCTGTTAGAAAAAAAAAATAAATTCGTATATTTATTTAAATTATAGACAGTAGATTTCCTATACAATAATTTATTTCTTGTTCTTATAAAAAAAAAATTATTTTTCATCTAAATTTATACTGTAATAATTTTTAAATAAATGCGGAAAGTTGATTGAAACCAAGTTAAAATTGATTTTTATGTTATTTTAAAGCTACACTATATAAAAACAAATAATTAATTTGAATAATTTTTCATTTCTGAATTATGTTAAATCATATTTGGAGGATTTATAGATCGCATTAAACAGTAAATACTGTATAATTATCTTTCTGACAATTTAGTTAATTTTATATCTTATAGAGTGAAAGAAATGTAATAAAAAAATATTCTTTAATTGCAAAATTTAGATTTATGTAGTTATTTAACAACACTTATACATAGATATGTTTATTAATGCTGATTAACGAGAATTACATTATAATTTTGAATAAAAATTAGCAACAAAAATTAAAACGGCACTTTCTGTACAAATAAACCAAAACTGATTTTTTTAACTTTTGTCTAATGTCTAATTTATTTTCACTTTTAATATTACTTGATAAATTTATTTAATTTGGATTAATAAATTAAATGTGAAATCATTATTATCTAATATAATAAAATTAACTAAAAGTTTAATTTTGAATGAGGAAAACGATAAATTTATTTAATTTGGATTAATAAATTAAATGGGAAATCATTATTATCTAATATAATAAAATTAACTAAAAGTTTAATTTTGATTGAGGAAAATAGTACAGTATATGATTAGTTTTCTAGATTTTTATCTATAAAAATAAAAAATTCTATGATAATTTAGAAATACTGTATTGTAAATTTGTGTTATATGTAGAAGAAGCATGGAAAACTATAAAAAATTTATCTTATATTTTTTTGTACAAAATAATTTATTGTCAATGAGGAAAATAGTACAGTATATGATTAGTTTTTTATCTATAAAAATAAAAAATTCTATGATAATTTAGAAATACTGTATTGTAAATTTGTGTTATACGTAGAAGCAGCATGGAAAACTATAAAAAATTTATCTTATATTTTTTTGTACAAAATAATTTATTGTCATTAAAGTAGACTGTAGATTATTTTCTGATATCTGTTAAAGATTTATTGATATTTCTTATTTATTGTTAAACAGTTCTATATGAAGAGTTTTAATAACAAATATTGCTTATAAAATAAATTGAATTTCATGTTTACAGAAAAAATAAAATCTTGAAATTAATTCTTAATAAAGTTATTGATTGCTGAATATTCTAAAACTGAAGTATCATTTAATTTAATTATGTTTAAAAAAAAGATCTGTATTTCAATAATTTTTTCAATTAAAGCATGAAAATGCCATCCAATAATAAACAAAAAAATTTGAAACTTTTTTCATTAAAAGAATGATTTCTTGTAAATAAATCTTTAATTATTTAAAAAATAATAATTTAAAAAAAAATCTATATTTCAATAATTTTTTCAATTAAAGCATGAAAATGCCATCCAATAGCAAACAAAAAAATTTGAAACTTTTTTTTCATTAAAAGAATGATTTCTTGTAAATAAATCTTTAATTATTTAAAAAATAATGTTAAGTATAAATCCGAATATTAAAAACAATTATTTTCTTTGAATTTTTTATTATTTTTATAATGAAAATGTTATATTTTAAAAATTTGAATATATTCATTTATAAAATAATATAAATGTCTTCCAGAAATTATGTTTGCTAAAATTATAGTGTAAAACAAGTTTAAATTTATTAATATATCCGCAGTAACACAATAATAATTGTTAGAACAAATATATTAATATTTGATAGTTTACTAACATTATCTACATTTAAATTGACTTATGTTCACTATAATTAGGTACAACAGACGATGATAATGATTAAGATAACATGTTAAATATTCACATATTAAATTTGTCATGTATAATAATTTAAAATAATTTCGTTATTATAAGATTTTTAATGACGTGTTAAAAACATTTTATGAAATTTTTTATTTATATTTTTATCAAGGTTAAAGGCTTATTATAACATTAAAAATAAATAAATTTCATGGATATAATATTTTTTTCATTACACATCATTAGAAAATACTTTCTAAATAATAGTCCAAGTGAATATCGAAAATGTTAAACTTTCTAATTTTATTGTTAATTTTATTTTATAATTTGTTCGATACCATTTTCTTTAATACTATATTCATCTATTTTCAAGCTTTTTTATCTATAATAAATTATTGAAAATATTTAATTGCATATACAAATAAATACATAATTATAAGAAAAATCTCTTTAAAATAAGTTATTTTCATTGTACTGTACTGCATATTTGTTTATTTCGAGTACATATAATTAAGATAAATAAATATCCATTGTAAATTACAAAATCTTCATTAATTATTGGAGATTTTTTTTCAAAATTAAAATTCTCCAGTAATTAATGAATTAACATCTATTGTAAATTATGAAAACTTCATTAATTATTAAAGAATTTTTCCAAATTAAAAAATCTAGCAATATAGATAAAACAAATTCTAATATAATATATATATTTTTAATCTATTGACTATAAATTAATTTTATACACGATAATTATACAATAAAATAACTAGGCAAAAAGTTTTTAGTTGAATTAACTAAAACTTTATTCCAAATTAAACTTTAACTTTAAATCTAAATGTTTTTTATTATATGCTGTTCAAGTAATTATTGATTTTATACTTAAAATAAATCATTAGTCCAATGTATGATAGATGATTTGATATTTTTAGAATGATTCATAATTTTTCCAATCATCTGAATTGATGATAACTATTTTACTTTGATCACAAGGAGGGAAAAAACTACAGATCAGAAAATCATACCAATTGGCTATTAAATTATTTAATTGCTAAATTATCAATATCTAAGTTATCAAGGAAGAGATACAGCAGATTAAAATAAAAGACTGTAATTAAAAATCATTGCAATAAAAAATACCTTCCAACGTCTAATAATTAATTTGCTAAAAGCCAAAAATAAATGTGAATGTTTCCAGTATGATTATAATAAATATAACATTAGTGCAAAAAATAAATCGTTAGCAATTTCTTTTTATCTTTAGAATTGCCAGCTTATATTGGAAAAAGATCTCATGTTGGATTTCATTTATATTAAGTTATTTATGGTATAAAAAGATTGTTCTTAGAAATGGCAAAAGCGTAGTGAATATAAACAGAAAAGTTGATATGCTTACTGTGCAAAAAGTATTTTTCTTTATATTCCATGAAAAGAATTTTAAACATAACTCAATTAACTTTAGTTTATACAGTATACTGTATATAGTACTGTAACGACATAGTTATGCGCTCGGAACACGCATTTTTTATAGCTCTCAGAAAAACTTTCACCAAATTGAAAGCCTTGTTTTTAGCATGATGCCATAATTTACATAACTCTCTTCTCCTACATCATTTATTGTCCCAAATCTATTAAACACAACTGATATAGTTTCAATGTGATATAGTTCATAGATACTCTCCTTTGCGCTCTTGTCTTCTCCCTTTGCGCTCGGTGAAAATGCCTCTCTTGCCCCAAATTATGATATTGTGTATATATATATGTATGTTTGTGTTTTCTAATACACTGTTTCTGTATGTATTACAATTTTGTTTTACATAGAGTAATAATATTTTAATAAGCTGCCTGTTTGATATTTTTAATTTCATAATTTATTATCCGATTTTTATTATAAATTCAATATAAATTCATAAGAAATTTTTTCTTTCGAAATAAACTTCCTGGTTGTCATAGATTTTCAATGGATTAATCACTCCATATATTTTGAATAAGTTCAATAACTAATTATAGTTTAATCTGACTCGAATGATTAAGTGCAATGCTATTTATTTCATCCAATATTATTTTACATATTTAATATATATTTCTCTCACGAATTTCCTTTTCAATAAAAATATTACGTGTTAAAATAGCATGAATGCTTTCTGCAGTCTCAAATAAAACAAAAAAAAAAATACATTAAAAGATTGTAAACAAAACATACTTTTTTTCCTTTAGATCTTCAAACTTTGTTAATAACAGTATACATTTATACTGTAGAAATTCGAAAACATATTTATTTACTTTATACACAAAGCAAAAATAAATTCTTGTTTCCTTTCGAAATATCAGATCGATTTGATCTTTCTCTCCATATATAATTCAGATGTTGTCCATGACCTATTTGGCAAAGACCTGCAGGTCACGTGTGCCAATTCAAAATTGAAGATAAAATATATTGGATTGACGTAGAACAAAGATCAAAACTTTTAAAGTAGAACCTTCGAGATTAGTTTCAACATGAAAGTTTAATGATTATTCTTGTATGACGTCTGTTCACTCAATCATTATTAAGCCAATATTATTGAATAATCCGAACAGAATTATTTATAGTATATAACATTCCTATATAAAAGAATAAAATGGCAATTCTATGCATTAATAATAATGTGAAATTGTGAATTCAATAAATTTGAAAGTACAATTAATAATAGTTCAATTAATTAATTTAGATAAAGAAAAGTTGAGCATTTAAATTAGAGAGAGTGAAATCAGAATTATATATTTCAACTATAATCTTTATTCTAATGTAATTTTGCTTTGATGCTATTTATGTCCAAAATTGTTGAAGTTGGCATACGCAAAATTCAGCATCTGCCTCTTTTATTCTTTTTTAAAAATATCTACATAAGAGAAACATATTTCATATATTTGTTACTTTAATTATTTTTCTAATGATTTATTTAACATTTAAGAAATTAAAAGAAAAATATATAAAACTAATTTATTGCATAAAAATTAATAAGATGATGATAAATTAAAATTTTTTGTTTCTTTGTCAGTTGAATTTATTAGTGCAATTATTTTGACAAATTAACTTTTCACATTATAATTGAATTTATTTATTAATCACATTGCGTTTAGATGTTTAAATTCTTTCATCTTCATATTTAAAAAAAAAACAAATTTTAATATTTCTCTCTTCATCAAACGTTAAAATTTTATAATGATTCATAATTAAAAAAATTTATACTAATTGTGAAATATATATTTAATTTTATAATCAACTAATATTCGAACTTTTCACAGCATCTACGAAAGTCATCTGAAAATTTTATACTGATATGGCGTAATAATTATTTTTTATTTTATAAAATATTCACTTATTTAATTTATTAATGGCACTCCTTAAGATTACTGTACCATGAAAAAATTTTTGGGTTTATATTATAATTAGATTTTTTTTTAATCGATTAAAGAATTAATTGATTTTCTTTTATATGTATTCTTGTCATGAAATGAATATTCGTTCTTATGGCATGCTCCTATACAAATTTTGATTGATGATAGAAAACTCTCATAAGATATAAAAATATGAGGAGGAAAAAAATTTCATGCTTTGCAAATCTTTCAAAATTTTTTATGGAAATAAGTGATTTTTAAAAATTTCTTTTATAACTTAGGACAACTTGTTGATAAAATTTAAAAACTTTCACTTATAAGAAATAATAACATCTAATATCTTATACAGTGCATTTTTAAACTTTAACCGGATAAAAGTCTTTTTTTTTCCAATTTTTATTCCCATTTTTCAAAAAAAACTACAGTTTATGAAATCTTGACCTTCTGTCTCTGCTCCATATTAAAGCAATTGGCAGATATAAAATTCATGTTCTACTCTTAAAAGATGATTTTGATAACGTATTGTTTAATGATGTAGTTTAAAGCTTTTAAAAATGGCGGATATTCCGAATATTCTCCTAATACTTTCGGATCAGTTGGTACGTTTTTATGAAATTAAACAAAAATCAGTGTCTTAAAGATGGTTTCAAAATTTATACAATAATTTAATTCTGCAGTTTTAACTATTTAAAAGTGGCGATCATTCAAACTTCTGAGATTTCTCTCTAATAGCTTTGAACTAATTGATAGATTTTTAGGTATTATAATTTATTTTACAGTTATAAATTTTTTCTATTAAAATTATTAAGTTTAATCAAATTATGAAAAGAATGAATGAGATATAATTTACAATACTGATCACAAATATTCGTGGGATGGGTAGAACGGAAACGTGTATTGAGTGTAAAGCAGCCAATGTAACTGTATTGAGCTTTCAAAATAAAAAGTAAAAAATAAAATAACTGAGTTCGGACAGGAAATTCAACGAGAAAGTCAACAAAAGAATCCCAAATAGAAAAATAACCAAGCCAACTTTGTAAGGAAAAGTTTATACTGAGATAGAAAAAGATATATTTCTCAGCAGAAAGAAATATTTTTTTCAAAAAAGTGGGCAGAATGGAGATTTTATTCTTTAAATTCGCCAATATTAAAAATAGAGATGTCACCGATATATTATTTCTATAACAAGAAAAATTAAAGTGGGCAGAATGGAGATTTTATTCTTTAAACTCGCCAATATTAAAAATAGAGATGTCACCGATATATTATTTCTATAACAAGAAAAATTAAACTCTATGCATTTCGTCTTTATACATAAATCAATAAATAACGATATAATTTTTAAATATTGATAAGTTATTTAATAAAATAGTATATCTGTTGATATATATTTTAAAGTAGACATGATATTTTCTAATACAAGTAAGCAAATTAATCTGGAAGCGATCTGAAAAGCACGAAAAAAATTTTATTAGGAGAAAATTTGCATTTTAATAGCATAAAAGATAGCAATATAATAAATGTTCTTCTCGTCTTTCAAATTCTAATATTGTATTTATAAACACGCTATTCAATAATAACCATTTAATCGTTTCCGTTTATCTTTTCCAATATCTATCAGGTTATCGAAAAGACGTTTAAACGAAAAGGTAGATGTTAAAATGGCAAGCAATTACGAATGGTTAACCAGATAAGCAGAAGTGAATTTAATAATCGCGATAAATTTATTTAAAAAATTGTTATTGGTATTTTCTTTTATTCGTAATTTTCTTATAAAAATATTTTATATAATAAATTTTCTTTTTAAAGTTTTTTAATTAAAATGAATAATTTTTAGCACTTAGAGGCTGATTTTAAAGTAGTATATGCTTAAAATTTAAGAACTGAACGGAATTGCTGTTACTTTATTGCAAAATAAAATACAATATTAAAATTTCTGAATATTCTCCTAATATTTACGGTTCAATCGATACGTTTTTCTGAAACTAAACAAAGATCAGTATTTTCGTAAGTTATACAATAATTTAATTCGGCAGTTTTTAACTATTTAAAAACGGCTTGGGAAAAATAACATGATATACCATAAAATGAGAGTTCTAAGATATTTGGCATTTAAAAGAATTCCATAATTAAATTCACAATAATAAATAGATATTATTTTCTTTTAATGAATACAAAATTTAGGTACTTAAAAAGTAATTCCCTTAAAATGTGACTGTATAAATCTTAAATTGCAGGTAATATATTTTATAAATTATATTGAGGTTTTTATGTCATAGCATGTTATTGCCCTAAGCTATTTATAATAAATATTGTACTAGAATGGCTTTTACGAAATTTAAATATAGTTTAAACATAAAATTATTCATCTCAAAAATTTAATATATAGATTTATGCAAAACGGTACATGAATTCTAATTTTAAATATAAAATTTTAATATTGTTAATTATTACTGGATTTCAGTGAATTGAATATATGCATTAAAACGTGATTGTTTTGCTTTTGGTATTGGTTGAAAAATAAAATGAAATGTTAATCAATGGGTTATAATTCAAATCGTCCAAATGCTTTGATTTAATCATAAGCACACTTTTTTGTAACAGACGAAAGAAAATAAAAACACTCAGAAGTAGAGAAATAAAATGAATTTCAACTTACAAAGAAATTTTTTTTTAATTTCTGATATTATTTTTTTTATCTTATGTCAATATTTTAAGTAAAGAATTCAAAATAAAATATTTTGAAATATGCAAATTCAATATATAAAAATCCAAATTACTATTTCCTGTATATTTTATTCAAAGATTGAATTGATTTAAAACAGAAGGTTATCTTGAAAAATCACTAACACAAAATTCAAAATATGTATTACTAGCAGACCCGTGCCCGGCGTTGCTCGGGCAGTTCATAGCATTGTACTTAAATTTCTCATAGAAAAAAAAAATTATTTTTATGTTTAAACTTGAAAGTCCTAAAAATAATATGATAAAATAATCTTAATTTTTAGAAGATTTTGTTTATTATCTTATGTTATGATATAATTTAAAATTAAATTATTTTATCTAAGAAATATTAAAATTTGCTTTTAATGAGCATATACAATTTTATTTCTAAAATAATATTTTTACATTATTTATGTCTAAATAAGCTGAATTCTAATAAAATAAATCGAGTTAAAATGTTATACAAAAACAAAAATTATGTGGAATAAAATAAAAATGTAATATATATAAAATTTTTCCTAGCGATTTTTAAAACTTTTCAAAAATACTTTTTCTAAATTCTGTTTCACCACATTCATCAAAATAACAAAATCGATATGTTTTACTGAAAGCAAAAGTTTGTTTTGGTAATTTAATATGAGAGAATTTCAAAGTTATTATTTTTTAAATATTAATATTTGCTAACATAATTTAATATAATATTAAAAAGTTAAGAATTTGAATTATTTTATAGAATTATCATTAATTCGTAAAAATATATTTTTATTCTATATTTACTTAAATAAATAAAAATTCATGTTTTCCTCATGAATAAAGGCACTAGAATATTTGAATAATGGCATTCAAGGTTAATAAATTTAACAAGCATTTTTTTTTTTACATATACAATATATATTTTTTCATAAATCACGATAGTTTTCTGAATTTAAACTTTAATATTGTAAGCATGATATTGAATAATGAATAATAATGTATGCACTGAATACAAAAAATATTAAAGTTTGTCTAAGAGTATTAAAGTTTAGATCTAAAACTCTCCTTATAAAAACTTTGTTAAATTTTAAGAATAATTTTTTTTTCTGTTATGGTATGCTGCCGAAATTTTTATATAATTATTCTTTCAGCGATAGTTAAATTAGCATTGATATTTGATGATTGTCATTAATCAACATTAATGATATTTTTAGATACACATTTTCTATTAATAATATATTTTAGTAGAGCCAATTACAGTTATTATTAGTGGAATAAATATTTAAAAAATAAGACGATTGTTAAATTATATTTTTTTATCTACTTTGGTTTTTTTGTACTTAAAAAACAGAATTTAATTATTATCAATTTTGCTACAACAAATATGTATTTTTTTTTTTTTAAACTTTCTTAGTCTAATTTTATCAAATACATGGAGATTTTACTCAGTATAATTTTGTTTTCACTCTTAAGATAAGATTTAGCATAAAATCATAATAATAAAATTAAATTTATAAAGCAAATTGGTGTTTCTGTTTAACATTGGCCTTTCAGTTCAAAACGCACTCACAGATTTAAATTTCTTATGAAGGGCAATTTTTGAAATGCAAATTTGTAAACAATAATTTAATTCAATTTAATTTTTTGGAGTTTGGTCAATAATAAAATTTTTAAAATATTCATTAACTTAAAAATGAGTTTAATATTTATATTATATATTGTGGGTCAATACCCATTATATTTAAGTTAAAAAATATAATTTAAAACAGAATACAGAATTAATTTAAAAAGAAGTAATTCATTCAATTAAAATTAATTTATCAATTTTTAAGTAAAAATTATCGTTTAGTAATAAATCAATACTTTATGAGATTGAAAAAGATTAATTACATCAAAAATACGCCTCAATGTGATGTACAAGGTTAAATTATCTATAACATTATTGATTGGATAACAACTTGGAAACCGCAACTACATCTTTCCTTTCACTGAGCCTTACTCATTTGTTATTATACCTCTCTTAAATGTATTATAGTTGAATTCGAATATATTTGTTTCTAATAAGGATAAAGAATTTTTGATAAAAAAAAATCAAGTAGCTATAATAAATAAAATTGTGAAACTAATCAGCAATAATTTAAATAATATTAATTAAAATAATCGCAAAAATATTTGAAGATGTTATATAATTTTACGAAGAAATGCTTTATTATAATCGTAGAGGAAAATATAATTAATTGTTATTGTTTAATCTGTATCAATTTTAGTATTTATTGTAATCTTTAATCATAAACTGCTTATCTTTTTCAAAGTTGTAACGCAATTGTTATTTGTGATATGATGCATTGTTCTTGTTGTTATTCTGACTAATCACCACTTTCTTTCATTATAAACATCTGATAGTAATGATTTTAATTAAAAACTAATAAATCAAATATTTAGCAAATGAAAATGATGTATTTGAAGTATAGTAGAATTTCCAATCTGCTGTGTTTCCATTCTTTTTAATTTTGAAATAAAAATGAAAATATATTGAATTTATTTGAAAATTAATTTAAAACCCAAGAACAATGCTTTAGAGAGAAAATATGAGTTTATAAGCTTTATTAACAACCAAGTCACAAAATTAACAAAATTATAAAATAAATGAAACAGCTATCCTTAGTAATCTCGATGATAGAGAGGTTTGAAACTGATCTTTAAAAAAGGTTCGAATTAGTTTTTTCTTGGTGAACAGAAAAGAACTAATTCGATTGGAACCTCTCTCAAGATCAACTGAGACTGATGGAAAGTTTTGGATAAAAACAATAGCAGAGTTAGTCAAGGGACTTCCTCTCTCCAATACAGTCTGGTCAATATCTTTTTCTGCATTCGCTGTCAACTTCTTTTGGGTATATGTCATTGTTTTTGCCTTCTGTCTTGTTTACTGACTTGAAAAACTACAACAACTAAAGATTAAAAGAAAAACAAAAGCTGCTTTGTAGAATTTCACAATTATAGTATTGAAATCATTCTCTTAAGTTATATTAGATTGGGTCTCAATATTATTATCTATTTTAAAATTTTGTTTATTAAGCTTGCATTTCAGTCTGGAATATTTTTGAAGGTTTGCTATGTTTTGTCTCTGTTAATATATACTTGTTTCCTTTTTGTATTTTAATATTTTTTATTATCAGTTATCAGTCTCTGATTACCAAGTGATAGAACCATTCCAGACCTAATCACAGACTGACCACACTCATGAAGGGTCAGCTGGGTTGTAGGAGAGAAGATTGACAGGCTATGATCGGATTTCTAATATAAATTTTTCAAGGCATGGGTCCCGGATTCGATCCGGGTTCAGAACCCGGATCGAATCCGGGACCCATGCCTTAATATAAAATAATGAAAGTATTTATTTTTTATATGTTTCATGCGAAAAAATTCTTAAATTTTTAAATGTAAAGCATTTTTAAAGAATTTTTCGAATTTTCCACTTGATTCTGTTTATTTTTAGCTCAATATAATGAAAGAATGATATTTCTCCATTGAAGTTACTCAGAGTGAGAGAAATTCATTCAGACAGGAAATAGGACAAAATAGAGAGAGAGAGAGAGAAAGCATTCAGAGTCGAAAGTCAATAAAATTGGAATTTGACATAGTATGTGACCAACAAGAATTCATTTCTTATTTCACAAATCAGTAATTTCTTCGATTTGGTTTTTTTTTAATCAAGGAAAAAATTTCTGTAGAAATCTTAGATATTTTGTTACATCGAATGTTCTCTTATATAAATAAAATCGTGTAATTGTTTAAAGAAAAAGTATTTTCTGACACAAATTCAATTTTATAAATCTGCATTCGCATAAAACAATTACTAATACAGTACACTATTGAATATATACAAGATACAATGATTTAGTTATTAAAATTGCAAATTATTTAAAACAGAAGAATTATATCAAGAAATTAATACCATAATAGATAATATTAAAACTGCTATAATTTATTTAATTTATACATTTATATATATTCTTATATTAAATTTCATAGTTTATTGTCATCAAGTAATAAATTTCATTATTTAAAAAATTAAATAAAAAATTAAGTAGGCTAAAGGCAATTATGCTTCAGTGTACTGTATATATAGGAAATTAATAGAAATATAAAAATTATATGAAAATAATGGCTATTAAAATATTTAAATATTGATTTAATTGATGTTTCTAATATTGGTACACTAGTTCTTTAATTTCTTAACGAGCAAAATAGAATAAACTGACTCATTGAAAATATATATTACAGTATTTGTAATAATGGTTATGAAATCTGAGATGGAATCAACTAATGAAACGTATTACATCTTTAATAGGGAGTGACTATGAAGTTTCAGATGTTCTGAGTCTTTTGACATCAAGAATCTTTTCGTGACTATGTTACTTCTACTCATAAAACTAGAGCTAATTTTTAAGAGGAGGAGTCTACAACAATGGCGAATAATTGAAAAATTATTTTAACTTAATTTTAACAATTTATTACTAACAGCATCCCCTTTGTGTAGTTCAAAATCGCCTTCCACCAAGTGCGTACTAAACGGCAAGGCATTCCAGTGCCGACCACAGGCGTTCCAGACCTAATCACAGACTGACCACACTCATGAAGGGTCAGCTGGGTTGTAGGAGAGAAGATTGACAGGCTATGATCGGATTTCTAATATAAATTTTTCAAGGCATGGGTCCCGGATTCGATCCGGGTTCAGAACCCGGATCGAATCCGGGACCCATGCCTTGAAAAATTTATATTAGAAATCCGATCATAGCCTGTCAATCTTCTCTCCTACAACCCAGCTGACCCTTCATGAGTGTGGTCAGTCTGTGATTAGGTCTGGAA
>AYEL01065578.1:0-94247 GCA_000484575.1 Olivierus martensii
AATTGCTCTTCTCTGAATTTCTTTTGTCCATCGACGGTATTTTTTTTTTCTTTTTTCTTTTTAAACATGTTTTCATCTTCACGTCAGTAATCATTCAAGATATTTTTTTTTCATTTTAACGAAACTTTTAATAGAAATAAATGAAGGTTCGATTTAATTTATTTATAACTTAATTTTCATTTTTACTCTTAAAAAAATAATCTACTTTTTTTTAATAACTGCTTCTCGGTGTATTAAATTAAGCCATCAAATCTTATAGTTTACTATGCATCGAACCTTTTCCAAAAAAAAAAAAAAAGATTTATATAAATTTATCGTCAGAATGAGTG
The DNA here is from genome assembly GCA_000484575.1 of Olivierus martensii. Classification (NCBI taxonomy): domain Eukaryota; kingdom Metazoa; phylum Arthropoda; class Arachnida; order Scorpiones; family Buthidae; genus Olivierus; species Olivierus martensii. The sequence goes on from AYEL01065578.1 coordinate 330, forward strand.
CTTTTAGCATATTTAGCCAAAAAGAAATCTATTCAGAAGATGGAATTATTGGATAATAGGCTCAAATGATATTATTACAGTATGCGCCACTTCAAAAATAGCAAGTTTCAAGAAGAAAATTCATTCTATTATAGAAACTCAATGAAATTTTAAATACTGTTCTTAATTTTCTTTTATTTCTTTTATATATCTTCTTTTTTATAATAACTTGGCATTTCCTTTTCTTGGTTCTTTCATTGCATCCTTTCACTTCTTCCTTAGTTTTCTTTCTCTGATGTTTTGCCCTTTCTTTTCTGTTTGATCTTTTTCCTTCAATTTTTCTCTTCTTATTTTCTCATTACATCTTCTTCTCACTTACTTTTTATCAGATCTTTTCTAAATATTTCCCTCTTTATTTTTTTTTTAACTAAATATCTACTCCATTAACTTTTTATAAATATTTATAACAAATTTATATATAATATATATAAAAAGAAGCGATCGATTTTTATTTTTAATTGGCGAATATCCGACAAAGTCAAAAATAAATCTTAATTAGAATTATTTTATGTATAAAGCGAGTGTTAGAACTTTCGATTCGCTAGAATGCTTCATTTAATTAACGTAATTAACGATTAAACCAAGTTTACTTTTTGTAAACCAACATTGATTTCGTTGCCAAATATTCCATTCTCCAAGAAACTCTCTCGCTCTCTCTCTCAACTTTAATTATAATTTGATGGATTAAACCCTTCAGATTGCTGTTAGAAAAAAAAAGGAAAAAAAAAAACTTTATTCTAGTTATAAATTATAAATAATAATAAAAATAAAAAATAATAAAATAACGCTAGTTATTCATTTGTTTGATGCGCTCTGAAGAGGAATTGAATTATCCTTGTATGTGTTCAAGTATTTCATCGATCCTTATTTTTCCTTCTTTCTACTTGGTCAACTTATTATTTTCCTAGGGAAGTAAACATTCCAGCTTTTTTTTTTCTTCTTCTTCTTCCTTTCGTTTGTCTGTAGAAGATCGCCATATTTTCTCAATTATTCATTTTTCATTTATTTTAAAACTCTTATTTTTTTTTTTTTTTTCTTAATTAAAATTCGAGCGAACGTATTTTAAAAAGTGTATAACAAATAACAGGATATGAGTAATAAAACTTAGCTTTAGATGTTCAGTTAGCAATGCAAAATAAATTTATTACACGTTTTATAGCTTTTTATTAACGAATTCTTCTGTATTTGCAAAAATAATAATAATAAAAAAGTTAACAGTTTTCGAGAAAATAACATTAAAAACTACTCCACCGGAAAAACTCCAGTTTTGGTTTTTAAAATATAGAAAAGAATGGAAAAAAATGCTTTCAGACAGAACATTTTCTGGAATTAATAAAATATTTATGTCAAATATACTTTGAGCAAGATTAAATATTCATGTTTACTTTTTTTTTTTGGTATTTTTGTTTGATTAGGCTATCGTAAACATGCACTTAAACGAACTCACTACAGAATCGCAAGAGATAAGATTTCTGTTGTTAGAGATAAAAGGCATATTCCCAGTAGTCGAAAGTACTTAACTTTTAAGCAAAAAAAAAAAAATTAGGTCGAAGTAAAAATTACCTGTTTAACAGCAATTACACGTTACCAATCGGGCGGAAGTTCGAGATCAAAGTATTAAAAAAAAAATATTTTGGACGTTTTGATCTTAGAAAGTTATGGTTTATTTATGGCATACTAAGCATTGATCGCTTTCGAAATTATTTTATCGTTTTTTAAATTAAAATACTTTGGACGTTTTGATCTTAGAAAGTTATGTTTTATTTATGGCATACTAAGCATTGATCGCTTTCGAAATTATTTTATCGTTTTTTAAATTATAAAAAAAAAATGAAAAACTGTTTCTACAAAAACTTTTTTCTTTTCTTTTCTTATTCCGACTTTATTTATTGCACACAGGCCGTTAAAATGCGAGTAAAAATGCTTGATAAAAATCTAACGATCCAATTCGGAATGCCGAGATAGTGCCGCAGTTTTCTAAAATATTGATGTGGTGAGAAGAGTTCTGGTTACACTTGGCGAATTTATATTCCTTTCTAAAAATTTAAACTGCTTTAAAATTGCCAATTGATCAAGAATCACGTTTTCGTCCGGTTTAATTAAACAATTCGTTCCGTATAAAGAATTAAAAAAGCGTGAAGTAATTCTTCCGATCGACTGCATCCATGCATGAAGTGTTATTTGGCATTTTTACTGTTATTTCTAACAGAAACCATTTAAATTTAGGCGATGTTAACGCAAAAAAAAAAAAAAAAAAAAAAAAAAAAAAAAAAAAAAAAAAAAAAAAAAAAAAAAAAAAAAAAAAAAAAAAAAAAAAAAACAGTCGTTCATCTTAACCATTCAGACATAACGCGAACATTAACAGAATGAACTTCTCACGCGTGTTAATATCAAAAAATATCCAACAAATATATTAATTTCTAAAGGAAAAATTGCAGATTTTTATGCAAAATAACGTAATGAAGTTGAGAAACACTGTTAGACGAAAACAAGTTAAGTTAATCCTTAGAGAAATGCAGAATATAACCGAACAGAAACGGTTAATTTGCATCTGAATATATAACATTCTGTATTACTTCGTTAACAGTAGTCTAAACAACCGGATGCAAATAAATCTTCTCCTTTTGTTGGTAATCATTCAGATCCAACAAATTCAATATCGCGAATAAAACTGCATTATGTTTCCTTCTGCCAATTTTATTAATTCAAAAATTTATTATAATTATAACGAGATAAAAAAATAAAATAATAATAATAATAATACAGATTCTCGTAAATCGTAACATCTAGAAAGATATCGCATTAAGAGGTAAATAGATTAATTATTCGTGTAATTAACTAAATGTAAAATTTATATTGACAAGATAATTATTAGTTTGAATCATAAAGCTAGATTAATTAGCTTTAACATGTAGTTAATTGTAATGACCGAGTTGCGTTATCGATTCGTGTTTATAAAACTAAAATTGTTATTTTAAATATTGTTATTATACGTATATCACCGAATAAAAATAAATAGAAACTATCGTGTTTAAACCTTCTACAAAGTTCTTATGGTAAATATTGAATTGTCGCATTTAAAGAAGGAATTTTTCTCATGCTAAGCGAATTTACTCGATTTTTTTTTTTTTTTTTTTTTTTTTTTTTTTTTTTTTTTTTTTTTTTTTTTTTTTTTTTTTTTTTTTTTTTTTTAATTTATCTTTCCGTTTGTTTATTCTTTATTCTAAACTGAAATATAACCGATTTTTTTTAAACACTAAAAATTAGCAAAATGACAGAGTTTAAACGTGTTAATAATCGGTGTAATTAGTTTGATGGAAACTGTTAAAATTCTTCCACACAAATCGATTATATTATAATCGAATTATTATATGGTCATTCGTTTGCGTTCGAGTTTCTGGAGTCAATATATCGATTTATTTAAATTATGCTTTAAAATTATAGAACGAAATGACAACTTCGTATAGATTGCAAAACGTTTATTTTTCTCCAAATAAAATTATATTTTTTTCAGATTTCTACCGGGATAATTGGCTTAAAAATTATGATATATTTTTATTTTATGTTTTCTGTTAACAGATTATTTGCATAAATTAATCGTTTAAACTTATAGTCGCATCAGAAATTTATTTATGATGCCATAAATATCGTAAGTATGACCCGATGGGTTAAAAATAAAGAAAGGAAGAGCAATTTTTATTCCAGTAAAAGCATGGAAAATGGCGATTATCACGTAAATGGTAACATTGGAAAATCACTGAAAAATAACTAAGATCGGATGTTTATCTGATTTAAAGCACCATCACTCATCCGCATCTTCTAGTGCTTTTTGAGATGCGAAACCAAACATATATTCTGACGTGTCATTATTTTTCGTCATGCTTCCTGCTTCTTGCTTGGTTTGCAGTAATAAGAAGGGAAGTATTATTATTATTATTTTATTTTTATTTAACATTTTCCAGGTGCTCTGTTTGAAAACGACGATGATATTTTGGAAAGAGCCATTTGTTTGCAGTAATAAGAAGGGAAGTATTATTATTATTTTTATTTTTTTATTTAACATTTTCCAGGTGCTCTGTTTGAAAACGACGATGATATTTTGGAAAGAGCGTTTCGACATGCTGTAAGCAAGATAAACGAAGAAAGTCACATTCTAACTCACACTAAATTGGAAGCACATATAGAAAGGATAAAGCGACATGATAGCTTTCAGGCATCACGAAAAGGTAAATAAAAAAATAATAATAAATGTTTATTTTTCCATTTTATCTCTATTTCTTTTAATATTTAATGAGCTGTAAGAATGTAAAATTAAATATGTAATATTTATGAGGAAACTGGCAAAGAGGCCGCTAAATGAAATTAAAATATTATTTTTTTAGAATTTTTATTTGTTGAATAAAAAAAGAAGGAATATATATATATATACACATCTTAAATTAAAATGATCGAAACGAATGTATAGATGCTATTTTCCGAGCCACAAAAATATGCAAATTAAATTTCTTCTCGTATTAACATTTGCGAAAAGTATTGCGAACTGTTCATCGATTTAAAACTTCTATCTTCTAAAACTTTTATACATATTTTAATATTTTTTATGATTTTTCTTTAAAAATCATTGTTTGTTTGTATATTTTCTCCTTCTCCCTCTCTCTCTCTCTCTTCTCTTGTTTGTTGTAATATATTGAAAACGTGTTTTTCTCCATACCAGATTTATTTATTTTATTCTCTCATGTTTGTTGTAATATATTGAAAACGTGTTTTTCTCCATACCAGATTTATTTATTTTATTCTTGATTTGGTTCCCGATTTTTTATTTTTTTTGGTTTACTTTCTTTTAAAAATAATCGATTTTGCTAGAGAAAAACATCAAAATTGCAAAGCAAACCTTTAATGAAGCATAGAAATGCATGTTTTATATTTATGCAAGCATATAAAAACGTAAAATTTATGTTTATTATAAAAATTTCGACGTGAAAGTACTTTTGCACAGTTTTAATTCAAAATATGTTTACATTAATAAGAAAACTTTGCTTATTTAAATAAAATTGCGATGATATATATATATATATATTTATTTGCGAATTTTCAGTTTGTGAATTATTAAGTCAAGGAATGGCTGCCATTTTTGGACCTCAATCTAGTGAAAGCAGTTCTGCCATTCAGTCCACATGCAGCGTACTGGAAGTTCCTCATATCCAGTACAGATGGGATTACAGATCTCCCAGGAACAACCAGACTGTCAATCTCTATCCACATCCTGATGCCATAGGAGTAGCGTACAGAGATTTCATTTTGGAAAAGAACTGGAAGACTCTGGCTATTCTTTACGAAGACAGTGATGGTGATCTATATACTTTATCATTTCTTTCTATTCTTAATATTATGTTTTTTACATATTTATCATAATTATATATCTTTATTAATTAAAATGAATCAAAACTATTTATGCAAGTCGATAACTGAAGAATTAATCTGGTAACTATTCTGTGTGGTTAACTATATATAGGCCTATATAACTTATATGGAATGATGTTTACAGTGCTGCTACCGTAGCATTTGCAACATGCCATGTTAACTAAATTAGAATAAACCATATCTGACATAATCTATAGCACAAGAGGATACTTATTACATTATACTGTTTGGAAATGATAACAATTATAGCGATTAGCATTCATAAATGATATCATAAGATGCAGTCGCATAATCTGCCTCCCATTCTGATATTTGATCATACTTGACATTCTCAGCGTGTAGTCCATATTTTGAAAAATTAATTATAAAGTTTTGATGAGTTATAACGGAAGAAGAGGATTTTAATTTAATAAATCTCCAACTTCTTTTGTTGCACTAAAGCGAAAAATAGCTATCAAGCGAAGAGACATTTTTAGAATCTCTTCGTGAATAAAAATGGATATCGGTAGAAGGAAAAAATTTGCATTTATTGCTTGCTGATAAGTTGGCACATGACAAGGACAAAGTAAAATCATTAGAAATCGATTATATCAACCGTTATTGTTTCTTATAAGACCGAATATTAATCTTACCATCTCTTTAAAATTAGCATAATTATATTAATGATTTGTAAAAATTAAATGGTTAATTATAAAGATAAGAGGTGGATTCTAATAAAATTATTTAAGTTATTAGAATATCTACAGATAGATAAATTTAATGTAGTGCCTATAATAAGATTAAGCTGGAAATGTTGGATAATGTGATAGATGGTCCTCATAATAGATTTAGTTTAGAATCGATTCAGATTATTAGTAAAACATGTCATCAATCTGAAATAGAATCCTTATTTGGTTTATTTGATCGTCCAAATAAGGATTTGAGGTTGCGACTTTAGATCGTTATTTAATATTATATGAGCCATATCATCTCCATTAGAGGAAACTCGAAAAGTTTGAACATCCTCCATTTTTAAAAGGATGAATCTATAGAGAAAATAGATGAGGAAGATCACCTAAAATAGAAGAATATGCCTATAAAATTTCATGAAAATCTAATAATTAGTTCTTAGATTATCGTTTAAAGTTTAAACAATTGCATTTTATTTTTTTTTAATTCTTAATTATTCGCAAATTATAATATGCATTAATACGATATTAACTGAAGAAAAAAGTTAAAAATTTAAATATAAAAGAATTAGATGCATCGATATTTTTCATTATTAATTCCTCTCCGAATGACTAGTCATTGGCACACTTTCTTTACGAAAAAAAACGACTTAACAGGTAGTACATATTAGAAGACATATTATACAGACTGAATAGCTAAATTGCAGAATTCAGTTTCGAACAGGCAACTTGCCAGATTAAAAGTAATACCTGCTCCAACAACAAAAAAAGAAAAACTTTTTTTTTTCGATTTTTTCTTTTAATGCTACCGACTTCTTTGACTATTTTTTTTTTTACAGTCAGTTCCTTTCCATTCTATTCTAGAAAAGAAATTTTAAGTGCTAAATCAGGAAGAGATACCGGGTTCGATTTAGCACTTATTAAACTCTATAATAGTTTCTAAGAAATTCAATACGTACTGCTGTCACACATTTATTGAATCTTTCATTCTTCTTTAGAAATTTTATTTCTGACTTTCTATTTAAAAAAAAAAAAAATCTAAAAAAAAAGAAAGTTTCTTGCAAAGAATCTTTGTTAAACAACGATACTTTATTGCCAAACTTTAAAAAAAAAAAAAAATTGTGAAGATATTAAAATTCGGTTATGATAATAGAATTTAAAATTTCCAGCCTTGATTCGCCTCCAGATATTGTTGAGAGATCCCGAAATACGTCAGAAGAATGTGATTGTCAGGCAATTCAATCCAGATCAAGAATATAGAAAACTGTTGAAAGAGATGGGCAGGAATGGTGTCAAGAACATGATCATCGATGTGGCAGCTGAAAATATTGTCACCGTTTTAGAACATGTAAGCTTTAAATCAAAAATTGATATTCTGTCTTGAAATAATGCTCTATATATATATATATATATAGAGAGAGAGAGAGAGAGACATTGATATTTAACGGATTTAGTTCGAATTTTATACCTTGATAAAGTTGTGCCAATTTTTTTTTTTTCTTATTTTTAAATTTGTGCAACAAAATTTCCGCAAATAATATCTATATTTGTTGTTTGAAAACATTAAAAAAATCATAATATACGACATTTTTTAATGTTTTTTCGTTTTTAAAAATGTTAGACAATGCAATATGTAGCACATTTCATTTCTCATATTTAATATTAAGCCCTTTAATACATAATAGAATCTGTCATTTTTCGAAATTAATGATAGCAACGTTTTAATGATGTCTTTTGAAAGAGAGTAATGTTTTTAATTTTCTTTATTTTTTTTTATAAGAGAAGAGAAAATTCTAATGCCGAAATGGAATTTTCCATCAGGAAGAATCTTTTTATTCTTTAATCAAAAAAATAAGGGGGAAAAAATGTAATAAAGAAGCGAAACAAATGTTTATTTTTATAAAATCACGCCACTTAGATAACTTCAGAATTAATTATATTAAATGAAAATGTTAACAAATTTAAATATATGTATATTAAAAAATGAAATTTTATCTCATTATCCTCTAGTTATCCTCCTTTTTTTTCCTTTGTCGTGCTTGTTTTTTATTTTGATTTAAAACTTCGCGAAACGTTTTGTATGCTTCTAACTTTTGATATCAAGAATCGAATGTGTAAATTTACTTTTTTTAAAATAAAAATCAGGCATTGGAAAAGAAGATATATATGTATGTGGATATATTTTTTTAATTTAAATGTAAATTTTTCCTCTTTCTGAAAAAAAAAAATTGCACAAAGTTTATTCACAATGTGAGTTGTCGTGTCGTCAACTTATTTTTTATTTATTTATTATTAAACTTAAATATATTTTTTAATCTTGATTAAAATATAAAAGTATCTTCTCTTCTTTATTTTCCCTTCATAATAATGAATATAAAGTTATAAATTATCATAAAATAGCATGTGAGAGCACATAAAATTTTTATTTTGAAATTATGTGCGTTAATGTTAAAAAGTGTTAATGTTTTTCATAATAATAATGATAATATATAACTTTATTTAAAATTTTTATATCTTAGAAACTTATTTAACTCTTGAATTTCAGGCTCAGCAAATGGATATGATGTCTGAATATTATAACTACATCATTATTAATCTGGCAAGTAACATTTATCAGTTAAATTTACTTATTTAATCACATTAAAAGTGTTTACATCCGCATTTTATTATTATAAAATTTTTATAATCAAAATTATTATTTTTTTTTTTAATTATCTAAAAGTTAACAAGTAAGGTTTGCAATAAATTAAAAATTCTCGCAATACTTAAGCTATTTTGGGATATATCAAAGTTATTTCCATATTTGGAAAGAAAAATGTTATTTTTAATGCTAAAATATCGCAGGAAATGACTAAAAATATATATATTTTTTTAGGACATGCACACAGTTAACATGGAACCATTTCAGAATGCCGGACCAAACATCACAGGTTTTCGTTTGATCGATGAAGATGCTTCCACCTACAAAGAACTTCTCCAGGAATGGAAACAGCATCCACTCTGGCACAATACCGAGTCGGATATACAATTTTCTAAGGTTAGTTTTCAATAAAAAAAAAATAAAACTAATTCTAATGATAATCATTCGTTATTTTAATACTTATATTGAAATTGTAAAAATGTTAACAGCAGTTTAAAACGATACATTTTTCTCTTGTTAATCAATGAAAACTGTGGTTAAAGTTGAATATATAAACCTTTAAAACTTCACAGAAACCATTTATTCAGATACTCTCTCTCTTGCAACTGTATTCAAAATAAATTATATTCACGTATTCTATCAACTGAAATCCATAAAATTGCTCGAATATCTTTTTTTAAATGCCTAAAACATTCGAGGAATGACTCGAATTTTAAAATTCATGACTTTATATTGCTCTGATATCAAAATCCATCATTTTCTGTTTTATATCCACCATTTTCGATTTATTCGAGAGGAGTACACGATTCTGATAAATTGTTTTTTGCTCAAATCTGATATCATTTTTTTTAATGATCTCTAAATACATAAATTATCATAAAACAAAATAACTTTTTTTTAATTTTAATATATTTTTTTTTCTTTATATATGCTACTACGTAACGGATAGAATATAACAGTAAGTTTTTCTATCGCTGTATATATATATTAATGCTTGAAGAAATAAGTGATTAAAGTGATAAAAATTAATTTCTTTTATGTAACAAAGTAATTAGTGCATGATTAAATAAAAGAAACTGTAGCAATTAGCGTCTAATCTTCAATTCAAAATAGTTTGAAAAGTGTCTTAAAAATTCTTTTTCGTAGACTGAAGTCGTTCTTATTTATGACGCTGTGGTGCTTTTTGCTGTTGCATTAAACAGTTTAGATCGGAATTACCAATTAAGAGTCAAGCCAGTTTCTTGTGATACAGAAAAGACTTGGCCTCAGGGAGTAGCATTAGCTAATGCTATAAAAAGGGTGAGTTTTCAACAGCATAAAACTCTATTTTCTTATTTTTTAATCCATAAAATGGTAGAAATTTAATCCTTATTCACTTATTATTAATAATAATAAATCGCTGTAATATAAAGTTAACGAGATTTGCTGTTTAGCGGATGAAAAATAATTAAAAAAATTTTTTTTTTTCTTTCATTAATTTAATGGTGTGTTAAAAAAAATTTTTGTCATTTGTATGTTATTAAAGATGAAGTTAAAGGGTTTAACGGGAAATGTGGAATTTGATGAAGACGGCTTAAGATCGGATTTTAAGTTAACTATATTGGATATCACTCACGAAGGTTTCAAACAAGTAAGTTAACAAGAGTTTTTGTTCAAAACTTATTGTGTGTTGGTAAGGAACCGATATGCTCCAACAAACGTGAATAGATCAAGAATCTTTTTTTTTTTTTTTCTCTCTGATTTAAATTTCTATTCATACGGTATTTCCCACATATTTTTATTGAAACTACAAAAAACGGGATGTTTTGTGATTCTGTTTAGGCATTCTGCTTCCATTTTTCATTAGGTTGCTGAATGCAGATTTTGTTCTGTGCTATCAGAAGAAAATATTCTTTTGTAAGAGAATATTACTTCTTTTTTACATTACTACTTTGCAATCTTAGTGTACTGTTTCTTTCTCTTTTTTTTCCTTGGTGAGTTTTTTAACTTTGTTCTTTCATGGTATTTACTCCAGTGAAATTTTTGTTCACTTAACTTCTCTTGTTCTGAACAATCGGAGGACAATTTTCGGTGAACAATAGCTGAAATTGAACTTGATGCTTGCCATTCATTGATTAGTCCTTTTGATATTCTGATCGAATTGCATCTAAATTGGCAAAAATATATGATCTAAAGAACTCTTAAAATACTAGTCTGAACTATTACGCTTCACTTTTTACATTATCCTTCTACATCAGTAACTTCAAAAGCAGAAACCGTTGATTTGGCATGATTTTTTTTTTTTTTCTTTTTCTCCTCCTGAAACTGCACTCGAATTTTTTTTTTTCTTTTAAATTCTCGATTTAAAACTTTTAAAACTTTTGTTAGATATAATTTAAACTTTTCTATCCACTCTAAAATTGAAAATTTCGTCAAATCATCGATTTTTCTGCATTAAACTTTTAAAGTTTAAAGTATAAAGTGATCGTATTCATATCCATCTTGTCGCTAAACTTTTCTCTATTTTTCGTTCCTGCCATGAATTAATTAGCGATTTTGCTTATTTGTTTTCGAATAAATTATATTTAATGATAATATAAGCACGATTTATCTTTTAAAATTATTATTTATAGTAGAAGAATATGAAGATAAACGATGTGCCATCGTGCTTTGAACACGAAAGATATCGTGCAAGATTAGCGAAACAATTAGTAATTGTGCTTCTCTGCACAACATGCATAACAAGTAATGCAATTTAAGACGAAACATAAATATCAAATTCGTTTTGTAGACAAGAATATGAATAGTTTTGTCTAATTATGAAAATTGCACATAGAATCTAATCTTCAAAATCCATTTACGGAAGATTGCTTTTTTGAGATATTACCGAAATTTTATTTACGAAATATGTTACCGAATTTATGTTGCCGAATTGTTATTTGCATTATAAGAAGTAAGGATAAAGGTGATCTCATATGGATTTATAAAGAAGAGTACAAAAAAATTAAACTTTGGCTGCATCTTTTACTTAGAAAATGTTGCATCTTTAACTTTAACAGGTATGTGATATATTTTGATTAATATGATATGAACTCCTAGTAGTTTATCTGCAATTTTTCGAGATACTTGATGATAGACAGATGAACAAACAAACTGATAAAGTGGGCACATGTATCAAAACAAGTTAGCAAAAGATCGACGAATCGATCACGTATCCGATCGTGCGTTTTTGAAATTTGAAAATGATCGGAATCACATCATTATTACGTCAGCAATAATAATGCGATTTCGATCATTTCCAATAAATTTGATTCTCTAACGATTCCCAAAAAATATTCACGAGTTTCATTAAAATCGAATAATATTTACTCAAAATATGCGAAAATTTTCTACTTACATCAGTAATGTTATCCCCATATCGATCATTTTGAACAGTATCGGTTCTCAACTGGGCTGCAGTAACATCAATGAATTATTTTTCCAATTGGATAATATTTATGCGAGTTATCCTGTTGACAGACACACAACGGGCAAACCAAAATCATATATCATTTTATTTTACTTCGAAACGGAATGCATCAGAAATCTCTTGAAATTAGACATATACCGGGATTTATTTCATGATGAAAACTTTTTATCTGTTCTTTTTTATTGACTTTCGATCAAAAGAAATATTTGGCTTTTTTGCTTTTTCGTTTAGTTGACATCTAGGTGAAGCACCAATGGACCTATCACTTTGGAAAGACATTTACAACTTTTAGACAATGTTGGATATGTCGATACAGTTGGCAAAAGAAATATTTTATGATCAATAAATATTTCTTCTTTGACCTCCTCGCTCAAGGGAAAAAAAAACGAGACATGATAAAAGAATAATACATTTTGCTTTTATGCAAATTTTCTCTTCTGTAAAAGAAAAATGTTTGCTTTTTTTTTTATTGCCGAAGAATTCGACCAGATGTCAAATAGATTTTTTCAAAAATACATCGCATTAAACTTTTTATTCTTTTTTTTTTCGTTTAAAGAATATATATATATATATACGTCATTATCGATCCTTCAAGCTCAATATGAATTTTCTTTACATCTCTCCATTCATTCTTTTAGATTAGAAAAATTGCAAAATTATTTTAGGATCAAAATCATTGGTTATCTGGATACTGCAATCGGAATTTTTATCAAGTTGAATACAAACTTTCTATTGTGCCGACTGCGTTAAAATTGATTTTTTTTACGTAATTAGAAAGAAAATATAGAAACTCTAATGATTCGTAAAAAATAAAATTCAATAAATTCTTTATTATAAGAGAAATGAAAAAAAAATGCATAACGTCATATTCCTCTAGGGCAGAGACACAGTTACAGAGAGATAACATAATCAGAAACTTTGATTACCGAGGCACTGAATAACTTTCCACTGAATAATTGAAGAATACAATTAAAGATACGATATTTTTTTTTTTATTATATTTGCATTAAATCGATGGCGTAAATCTTCGTCCGTTTTAAAAATTGGTTATTTTGTATACACTCGAAGCTTTGAATTGTTTACGACAGTAGGATATACTACGCACACATTTATGGTTTGCGATATTTTCACTAGTAGAATGTAAATCTGGAAATATATAGAATCAAAAAAATAATACATTGTACTTATAAAATATTCATAAATTTATTTTATACAGTTCTTTTCCCATAGTTGAATGTACCTTTTTTTTTTTTCTTTATTTCAAGCTTTATTTATTACTTTCTTTCGATATATTTCGAGATATTTCATCATTTATTTTCGGAAAACGTAATAAAAAATTCTTAGAAATATCCGATTTTTTTTTAAATATATATAACTCTGAACTATCAACAAAAATAAAAATTTTTAACACAATATTTGAAATTTCCAGATTTATACTATAACTAATAGAATTCATTGATTATAAAGCATTAAAATTAAGCTATTATTTGTTATCGACGTAAAAGCATTATAAATTTTAAATATATAACTCTGAACTATCAACAAAAATAAAAATTTTTAACACTATTTGAAATTTCCAGATTTATACTATAACTAATAGAATTCGTTGATTATAAAGCATTAAAATTAAGCTATTATTTGTTATCGACGTAAAAGCATTATAAATTTATCTGAAAAATAATACAGTAATGAAAATTCTGAGTATAATAAAATATCATATGTTGAAAACATCAAAACATTCAATTTTATGCAGCTAAAAGTAGATTGAAGCCTCGGGAAGGGAAGTTTTGTGTAACTTCTGATTCCATAGCGAGAAGAGTTATCATATTTCATAATGTAAGAATGAAGAACTAAAAGATGATTCTTAAGTGAAGTATCGAGGTAACCATGGTAAGGACACGGTGTTGCAAAAATTGTAAACAAGTAAACATTGGAACCTACAATAGAAAACTGATTTGCTGAACAGTATAATTATATTAATGTTATCAAGTAACAAAAGTGGAGAATTGACTTTCTTACAGAATTTGCCACTAAAGTTTTACATTTTTTTTCCTCCTATCGTTGATTTTAGGATTATGTTGAAATTGGAACCTACAACAGAAAACTGATTTGCTGAACAGTATAATTATATTAATATTATCAAGTAACAAAAGTCGAGAATTGACTTTCTTACGAAATTTGCCACTAAAGTTTTACATTTTTTTTCCTCCTATCGTTGATTTTAGGATTATGTTGATGTTTATCCTTGACTGTAAACTTTCGGAATGTCTGTAACTGTCGTATGATGGAAGGAGACGACCCTTCAAAATAAAAGTATAACCATTTCCTTCAAAATGGCTACATTTCTGTGAAAATGATCCATTAAAGCTAAGTGCAAAGAAAGTAATAAGTTAAGTATGCAGTGACTAAATGCGGTTATTATTAAATATAACTCGCGAGTGAAAATATAGAAATACAGAATTACGACGCCTATTGCAAGTCACAGTGACGTCTTAAATAACCTTGACGAGACAGTATCTAATCATTATATTGGATGTAAACCTCAGATTACAGATAGCTGATGCCACATACTATTAAACGAATCTCCAATGTCTGCAGTCGTGATGATGATTTTCGATGTTTTGTCGATATAATGTGTTCATTGATAAACCTTCCATTTAACGACAATTTATATAGTTTCTATTGATCGCAGTTGTATACTGCACTCAATACATGTCAAGCATTCCCAGAACTGTCACTGTTTATACTTTAAAAGAACGGTTTCTTGACTTTTATAGTTATATTGGGACTTCTCCAATTTATGGTTGTATTGGGAGTATCCATTCTTATCATCGTGTACATATTAAGATCCGCTATATCTCTATATACTGTATACAAAAATAAGAGTTTAACAAAAAGAAAATAATTCTGTTATCAATAAACTAAAAAAAAAATTATTATTGCTCCCAAATCTGAAGTATAAAATCTAATTGCATTTTTCAATTCCGAATCAATTTACAAAAAAGAAGAAAATATATATTAAACGTGAATAAAATTTAATTGCATTTTTCAATTCCGAATCAATTTACAAAAAAGAAGAAAATATATATTAAACGTGATGCCTGGAGCTCATAATTATATTTGCTCTATCTCTAGGGTAATTCTTTAGAAAAAAAATAACTTTATGAAGTAATTAAATTAGTTAAATAGTAGAAAAATTATTGGTTTAGTCTCTTGTCAAACCGGAGAAATATTTATCAACTGTAGCATTGCTTTCAAACTTAGCTGTAAAGATCACAAAGGTGGAGAACATATGAACATATCTGACAGACTATTCACTACAGAACGTCAATAAACGTAGATGTTTAACGTTTTGATGTTTTTTACTGCAAAAAAAAAATATATATATATAAATCCTTCTTTCAATACTTGTCAAATTTTGACGAAGGTCTATCTGACGAATTTTGTCAAACTTTTTTTATTATAGTTTTATATTGGTTGCACATCTCAACCGTGACTTAACATGTCTTAGGAAGAACGTGTAGCGATAAAAAAAAATTATATATATATAACTTTTCCTCACTTAGAAAACTTTTTATCGATATTAATGGATTCAATGCTTGTTCATAATTGATCAACGAACGATTTGGCTTCCTAAATTTTCACTTTATTTATCCAAAATTGATTTTCTGATGCCAAAAGTATTATATAAATTTCCATTCCATAAATTAATTCACTGTCGTTCGATTGTTAAACTCATTTACTAATAGCAACGACGTGTTTTGGGATTAAACAACATAATTAGTCTAGGAAATTTCCCTTAATATATTTTAATAATATTAATTACTTATCTAATTAATAAATATGTGCATTTAATGATTATTAAAATATTTATAAATTAATCGTTTCTTCAAAAAAAAAATTTTTTTTTTTTATCAGATTTGTGAATACTTGAGTGTCTATTTTTGATTGTCTAATCATTTTTCTTTCAGGTTATCACAGTGCCAATTTTAGAACAATAAAATGAAATTTTTATATTGGTTATAGAATGAAATATTCTCTAGTATGTTGAAAACATATGCAATTAAAATTATAAAAATAATAGATGTGACCAACTTCTGATCTGAATTTAAATAAAAAAACTAAAGAAAAGCTGAGTAGGTTGATTACAAAATTGTATATTCTTGAGTGTCTAATCATTTTTCTTTCAGGTTATCACAGTGCCAATTTTAGAACAATAAAATGAAATTGCTTTCTATGTTTAATCCTAGTATCTATAAAGTCTGACAATAGAGTAAATGACAAAAATTTTACAATTTGAATTGTGACAACATTATATATTGGCATGGTAAGAGATCGTAAAATGTTAAGTTAAAATTTCATGTTGCTGTTTAAGTATAACTAACTAGTGTACCTGGCATTACCTACGAATTTCTGACATATTATTTGTAGGGAAATATTAGTTTCTGGTCTGTGAGATTTTCTGATAATTATAAATATCAGAAAATCTCTCATAATATTCTACTTTTAAGCAAAGCTGGAAAAAATCAAAACCTTTGGATATGATGTCATACATCGGAACTTTTATGACTTCACACACTGATGTTTTGTGATATTATCCACTGTACTGTACATCATAATGATGGCAAGCACTGGTGACATTCAGGACATCATCCATTATTACATCATATGTTGGAATTCTTATGATTTCACACACTGGTAGCATTCTAAAGCATCATTGATTGTTACAATATACATTGGAACTGTTTCAATGTCACACACTGATGATGTTCTGGGAATCATCCACTGTTACTCCTCAATGCTGCATCCTTTAATCCTATAGGATAGAATTTCATTTTTATTACAATTTTAGTTTATATTAATGTCAATAGATGGTGTAAGTGTTTAGCCGTTTAGGGATAACATATGACTTACCTGATTTTTTAACAAAGTGCCCCTATCCTTATATCTATCACAATGACATCATAATTGTGATGTGTTTGACATCACCATGATGCAACAATGGATGAGATCACAAAACTCTGATAATTTATAACATTGTGATGATGTAATTATGTCTGATGTCATGATACCATCATCATCTTAACGATATGACATCTATGTTGGTAAAATTAGAAACATAAAACCAATGGATTCCAAATAGTAAATAAAAAATAAATGACACCTTCAGAAAGTTAGCAATTTTAGTTCTTTCTGGAACTTCTTGTTTAACTTACTTTTCAAAGGAAATGGAAGCTTATAAGATAAAACTCATATCTGTTTGTGTGTCCTTCACTAATAACTTCTGAAATAATTAGCAGATTTTCATTAAATTCAGTAGTGATGTTCTGCCATTAAAGGATACCTTAACATTGCATCCTTTAATCCTATATGATTGTTTAGTCATATAGGAGAGGATTTCATTTTTATTACAATTTTAGTTTATATTATTTCCAATAGATGGCATTTAATATTAGCAATGTAGGAATTACATATAGCTTACCTGATTTCATAACACAGTGCCATTTGTCAATATCTATCATAATGATATCACAGTCCTGATGAGATGTCATCATGATATAACAATGGGTGATGTCACAAAACACCAATAATTTATGACATCATGATGACATAATAATGCATACCTCCACAATGATTATCATTACAGTGAAACGACATCATTGTAACATCTATGCTAGTTAAATGAACATTAAAATTCAATATAAAACCAATGAATACCAAATGCTAAATAAATGAAAAATAAATGATGCATTCAGAAAGTAGGCAATTTTAGTTCTTGCTG
Organism: Olivierus martensii; assembly: GCA_000484575.1. Lineage (NCBI taxonomy): Eukaryota > Metazoa > Arthropoda > Arachnida > Scorpiones > Buthidae > Olivierus > Olivierus martensii. The sequence goes on from AYEL01065578.1 coordinate 18,329, forward strand.
GAACTGCTTATTAATTAAATCCCTTTATTCAAATTTTTATCTACATTCAAATAAAAATATGAAGGATTAAAATACATATTTTTTCTTGACTCCAATATAGCCAACTCTTAGAATAATTTTAAATCAAGTCACTTTATATTACTCATAGAATCATATCAAGTCACTTTGCAAAGTTTAGCCATTAAATGGTATGGAAATGTATAAAGAATTATTGTTTAATAATTCTTGTATAAAGAATTATTGTTAAATTATGCTCGGCCTATTGGTAAATCTGGCCCTGGTGAAGACTGTCAACTAGATGGCCACTTGGAAGTGTGTTATACTTTCATCCCAGAGAATCAGGGTTCAATTCCTAGTTCCACATCTATAGGTTTTTTCAAGAGGAGTACAAGCTCAACTTCTTGAATCCTACTCTTCCACCATTTTGGTTAATCTCATCAGCTTTTTAAATATAAAATAAATAGAATATTTTATGAACAGATGATCTGCTATAATGTTGCATAACATTACTGAAAAAAAACAGAATAAAAAAATTGCTTGTTGATTATTGTGTGTGTTTACTGCTTTCACTGATTCTATTGAATTATTATATATCTCATAATAATTGCAAGCATTTGTAACATTTAAACAGACGGAATAATAGGCAATGCAAAGTAATCATAGGATAATATGATAATATAATCTGTTATCATCTAGACTCTTGTTAAATACTTCATTTCATAACCATCTCTATTATTACTAAATGCTTCATTTATTATAATCATAATACTATTGTTTCTTATGAGAAGAAATTTTCTGGTTATTGAGCTACTCTTATTAACTTCAGATGTATATAATCTTAATTAAACTTTATTCCTATTACTTCTTATAGGCAGAAATTTACTGTTTAATGTGATAAATACCAATTAACCACAGGTAATGGGGCATCTCTGTATTATAACAGTTGAAATAGAAGAAACAGGAAGATGAATTTGTAATCTAAAAGAAAAAATCTTTCTCCTTCAGGATAGTTTCACTGCAGACAAGTGAGTCTTGCAAAAAAAAAGACCTTGAAGGAGAAACATTTTTTATAATTGATGAAACTTATCAATATGACATTTTGGAGACTTTTTTTAGCAAATTTAGACTAAATTATCAATGGAAACAAGTTTCTCATAAAAAGGTAAACTTTTTTAGTAAAATTTTAGTTACAAATAGGCCTATATTTTTTGTAAAATACATTTATCTGAATTTTAATTTCATATTCTGAAAATTAAACTCAAATATGATATAAATTAAGAAAAATTTGTGAAAATAATATTAAACAAAATATAGGCCAGATACAATTACCTCGATCACTCTTATGTATCAATAGATAAACTTGATTTCTTCTCTAGTATGCCTCTAGAATAGTAGTTCTTAATTTTTTGATGTATAGAAACTCTACTATAATTCTGAAAGCCAAGGATACCTAAGTCTAATCATCTAAGCCATTTCTATGATTTAAATCTCAAATCAATATATAGTAAACAAATACAGAAATTACGAAAATTTTACCTTAATTCGCAAACGAAAAAATATACAAAAATTGAAATTTCAATCCTAATGAGAAAACTGATGTTGATTAGCTTTTCAATTCTCTATTGGCTTTATTTTTAAAGAGTCTAATTCTGAAATCATATTCTATATTTCTTTTCTCAGACGGAAAAGTAATTCTTCTAGAAAAACTTACTTAATTTCTCAAATAGTTGCGCACACCTAACGTTGGTATACTCTACTGTTAGCACACACGTTAAGTAATATTATTCTAGTATTTACAATAATGTGTATATCATATAAAAATTGGTGTTAAGATTGCATACATTGGTATATACCATGTGTAATAATTTATAACTAAATTTCTACGAATTTATTTTAATTAAAACTATTCGTAAATAGTATGTTTTTACCTTGATGCCGTCTATTTCATTGACCCGTCAAATTTTGTAAAACATGCTCTCTTTTTCCACATCTCATATTTATTTCGACCTTGTTTGAGAGTTTTCTGTTAAATGCATTAAAATTTCTATACATTCTATACAGCTGGGAGCAGCCATTTTTATTAGATGCATTTAGTGTTGCCATCTTCGAGAACTTGTACGTGCAATATAGCAAAATATACTGTATATATATACTGCATATATACAAAGCGATTCAAAAAGATTGTGCCAAAATTTACAGACTTGTAGAGGATAAAATTTCGAATAGAAAAATCTAATCGCGTTTTTTGATTTGAGCCTCCATTTAAAAGATATAACGCGAGAAAAAGTTTTTCTACGTCATTTCCGGTTCAGTAAAAAACTATTTTTAAAATACAATATGTTTATTTGCATTTTTAAAACCAACTTTTAATATTAACTACTTAAAAATTATCCTGAAAAAATTTAGAATATCGAGAACAGATTGTTTATTAAATTAGCAACCGATTATTTAAATGAAAACTAATTGTTTTACGAACGCAGCATTCATTTTCGAAAATGCGTTCGTAAAATAATTACTTTTCATTTAAATAATCGGTGGCATCCATTTTTTAATTTTTAAGTAATTAAAATTAAAAAATGGTTTTAAAAATGCAAATAAACATATTTTAAAAATAGTTTTTGATTGAACCGGAAATGACGTCGCAAAACTTTTGCGGGTTATATCTTTTAAACAGAAGCTCAAATCAAAAAAGGCGACTAAACTTTTTTACTCGGAATTTCATCGTCTACAAGTCTGTAAATTTTGGCAAAACCTTTTTGAATTACTCTGTATAATTATTATTTACAAATGAATACTTTTCCCATAAAATTCCCGAAAAACTGAATTCCAAATGAACTTTCCTACTTTTAAAAATCATATCCGGTTGATAAAGTATTTTTAACTTAATAAAAGTTCATACATGAGAATCTTTGCCTTTCATCTGGAAAAAATTATTTAAACAATTTAGATCAATTTAGATTTCTATACGGTACTTCAAAATTTTTTCATATGGATTTATTTTAAAAAATATTTCCTGTAATTAAATTTTGACGAAAAATTTCTTTATTTTCTTATGAGATATTTCATCTTTAATTTAATCAAATTTATTAAGCAGACACAGTACTGTATTTCTGAACCTCATTAAATAACGCATTTTGATACTTGCAAAATAAACATATTTTGCCTTCATGAAAATAGCTACTGTATTTATTTGCAAAGAAATGCATTTTTATTCTTCCAAGTGGCATAATTCGTAAAAAAGTTACTCAGAAATACTGTAACTGCTTAATGAATTTAGACTAAATTGATACAAAAGAACAGACATCAAACATTTTTATTAATTATTGCATTTTTGGTTGCTTATATACATATCACAGATTAGTTGAGACAGATAGGACACTCTTCTTCTTCTTCTTCTTCACTTAACCACTTAACGTCAACAGTATCATATACGATACAAACCCTTTAACCCCATATTATTTGGAGGCTTTAGCTCGAGCTTTTTCCTCCGATGACGAGATAGGACACTCTCATAGACTCTATTGTATATACAAGAAACGAACGAAGCGCCTCTATGGAGAGTACTTGAAATAAACTCAACTATTAATAAAAATGATATTTTAATCTATTGAAAGTTTTAATTATAAAAGTTTTATTGTAATAAAACTGCCATAAGATTCGTAGAAACAATAATAACTGACATTCCATTATCTACAACGAAAGTGAAATGAATAACGCCCATGGTAACGCCAGGTAGCCAATAGTAATAATTACAGAAAATAATAATTATTTTCTGCCGAGTGCCGGATAAACAATCTTCAGGCTGAATCGGGCCGTATAAAAGTTGAAAGGTACCTAAGGGCGAATTTAACCTTACTGCGCTATTATGTAATGAAATTATTGATGATAACATTAGCGTAATCTATATGCGCGAACAATACGGTGCGGCAAGACGCGAAGGAAGCAATCAACCAATAGAAACGAATATTTATATACTAAGAAAATGGCGAAAGTTCAACCGTGTGATTGGGATTCAGATATACAGTAGAATTTGTCCATCCCTGATCAAAAATGTAATCAATAATATTGTATATAAATAAATATACGTTATATATGGTAATAACTTTATATATATATATAACAAAAGGAAAACAGAAACTCCTTTCATGTTTCAGTGTTTCTTTCATATTGATACTGTGACACATTTTGACGAAAATATCTGCTGCCTTCCCCATAAGAGTGAGTAACCTATAACAGAAGTTTTTGCTCTACTGTTTAGTAACAGACAGGTGGAAAGTGGTGTCATCTATTGATAAAAAAAGATAAAATGATTCACTATTGTTACAAATATATTCAATGCGGCCGGATGGTCGAGTGGTAACGCGCTGGTGTGTCCCGGGTCCAGCTTAACCTGAAAAATTTTCTTGGGATTGCGGGCGATCCCCGTCCTTCATCCGGCCTCCCTTGACGGGTATGGGTGCAGTTCGTGGTTGGAACTGGCCCCGATCCTTATTAACCTCCCTGATGGAAAGGGACGTAAAAATGCAAAAAAAACATAGTTGTGCAAAAGTATACAGGATATCTTTGACGATTCTTAATTTATATTAATTAAAGTGGGATAAATATTTTTTTAATAATGTAATTTATAATTTTTCAACTTTCTTTTTCAGTAGCTGAAGGATAAAGGCCGTCACATGCTGAATGCGACGCGAGGCGAAGCGGAGCGAAGCGGAGCGAAGCAAAGATGACAGAAAAAATTTGCATCCTTCGCTTCGCACTGCACTGCGCGCCTCTCAACATTGCAGTCGAGTTACTTCTCATGTTTCATGGATTTGCCGATAGAAGTCGTTGGCGAAATGTGGTTGATTAAAGTCACTGTATGGTCCGTCGCCAGGACTGTATGCAAGGACCATACAGTGACTTTAGTGATTGATTTGTTATTAGAAAGAAGTGATCGTATATTTTCGGTATTCTTTTAATCTTGTGTGAGGTAACTTTCGAAATTACCTGCTGGCGACGAGCGCGCGAGAGGAGACGAGGCGTCGCGCAGCGCCATCTGGCGGGAGTAAAATTTTTACTCCTTTTTCTCGGCTTTTCTTCCCCTTATGAGAGGTTTTCTCTCGTTTCTGTTTTCTATCCCCCTATGCTCTATTGCCCTTTTCCTTCTTCCACCGCAGGAAACGATTTTCGTTGTCTGATAAATTCTGTCTTTTACGGGACTCGATGCTAGGTCTTTTCGCTCCATAGGCCACTTCCATACGGACTACGCTATGCATTCATTCTGGTGGAAACTCTTCGGAAGTCGTATTTGACTCGTTGACGCACCTGCTTCCACGGCGTATGGGCAATTCTTGACTACGTCGGCGATTGCCTACTGCGCATGACGAACGACGTCTCAGTTTCTAGCGGCGTCAGCCGCGTTTCTGTCTGCTGCGCGTTGCGCGCGCCAGCGTCGCTTCCGCGGAGCCTCGAGCGATAGCTGTTTTTTAATTTAGACTGCTAGTATGTCCGTTTTCGCGCTGCACTGCGCCAAGCGAAGTGTAGCCTGCAGCCGGGGGCGCAGACCGAAAGGGTGGGTTATTTTCGTGTCCGCTATATTCTGCGGGCCGAAAAACCCCCGGGGGAGGAAAAGCCCGCTCGTTCACAGGGTAGAAAACCCTGTCTTTCTGCGGTCGAAATTCCGTGGAAACGCCGGTTCTGGAGGTCCGAGGGAACAGTCGGGGGCCGCGTCCTCACAGGGCAGAAACCCCTGCATTACGGCGGTCGAAAATCCGTAGAAAGCCGGTTCTTAGGATCCGAAGGAACATTCGATATTCCTGAGAGTCCAAAACACCTAGCAAAAAACCAGCTCGGTGAGAGATGAAAGAAAAAATACCGCATTCCGGTTCTCAGGCTAGATATTGGCGTTTCCGTTCGCAAGCAATCCCTCAGTTTCGACGCGATCGTTCAGGCGGCGCTGGATGAATCTCGATTCTTTCCATGTATGGGTACGTTCCTAAACTCAACGGTTTATAAACCGCTTTAGGCAAACGTTCCAAAACTGCGATTTCTGCGGGCCCGAAAATCCCCCGGGGGAGGAAAAGCCCGTTCGCCCACAGAGTAGAAACCCCTCATTTCGGCGGTCGAAATTCTGTAGAAGAATAGCCACTTCTGGGGGTCCGAAGACACACTCGATATTCCTGAGGGTCCAGAAAAAAATTAGCCTAGCGAAAAACCGGCCAGCCGAGAGAAGAAAGAGAGAAAAAAAAATAAATCCGCATTACGGTTCTCAGGCTAGATATCGACGTTTCCGTTCGCAAGCAATCCGTCAATTTCGACGCGATCCTTCAGACGGCGTTGGATGCAGCTTGCAACGGAACGCGCTCGTCGCCAGCAGGTAATTTCGAAAGTTACTCTCATGTGATATAGATATGATCTTTTTGTACTTCTAAAACAAATTCTATATCTCTGAATCACAACCACACGGTTGAACTTTAGCCATTTTCCAAGTATATAAAACATTCGTTTCTATTGGTCGATTGCTTTCTTCGCGTCTTTGACCAATCAACGCGCGCGAACAGTATGGTGCGGCCACCATACTGTTTGCGCGCGTTGATTGATCAAAGTTCAACTTTTTCATCTCCTTTCGCGCGGCTAAGCTCGTTAACTCGAGCAGCCGCACTGGAAAAGCTAGTCCAAGACACACTCTGTACGCGCGTAATCGCTTACTTATGCTTCGCTTTGCGACGCGTTCGGTGTGTCACGGCCTTAAGGCGGATTCCCACTTGAGCTGCCCCACCGCAGGCTGATAAGTTGCAAACGCTGATATGCCCGGTATTCGTTCCCATTCAATTAAGTTAGTCGCTGAATAGAAGCGCAGACGTTGGGAGCTAGCAACGTCTACGTTTCTAACAAGTGTGCAAGGTCAAGTTCCGTTGCTATGGAAACGAGCTCCTTTTTGCAGACTACCCCTCAAGTGGAAATCCGCCTTTAAGGTTTGGCCGGATTGGCTGCATGGAAACGCTTCGACTTTCCACCCTGGAGGATCCGCGTTCTAATCTTGGATTCCACCCTTTGAAAATGTTTATCATGGTTCTGGGCCCGGCCTGTCTATTTCCGTCTCCACAATCCTGCTGACTCTTCTGCAGGGGTAAGCAACCTATGGAAGGGCTTCTTCTTCTTCACTTCTTGATATGGAGGGTTTAGCTAGTGCTTTTTCCTCCGATGATACTATGGACAGGCTTGTTTGCACCGTCATTTATAGAATAGAAAGTGGCGTCATCTGTTGATCGAAAAAGTATAATCATATCAGAATCAAACTTGAAGAGAGATTTAAAAGCCGGATATTAATTTTAAATTTCACTTCAGATTTTCTAGAAGTATGAATGAAGTAAATGCTAAATTTATTATATAGTTTTGTGAGTTTGAACTTGGCTATGTTACCTTCCGCCATTTTATTTTACTCATGAAGCAAGGTGTAAACGTGCTTTACATCCGCTGTAGCCATACCTTGCAGCTAGGAATTTAGTAACGGTTTGCTTTACAGCACTGTACAGCAGCTGCATAAAGAAACGCATCCATATTGGTTTTAAAGAAACAGCAATATTTATATTTAATTTCATTCGATTTCTATGGTCATAATATGCACAAGTGAAATGAGGGAATGCAAAAGTTGCCTTGAGTATAACAAAATTCATTAAGAAATTATTGCCTACTAATTAAAGAGCTGGTGTACAGTAACTTCGTATAACGCCTTGTTAAAGTTTTGATTACTAAAAATATACATAGTATATATAACAATTTTTTACAATAAATTGAAGGCAGTTTTCTGATTTACATAATAAAAATAATGCAGAAACATCACGAAATCTAAAAATCATTATCAATACGTTCTCCACGATATTAGGGATTGCTTGCAAATACTGGAAATAAATAAAGCTGTTTTCCTGAAAACTAAATAATAAAAAGACCTATTCAAACATGATAAAAATATGTATTTAAAGAGCATAATAAAGCAGAATATTCATAACATCTAAATATGCAGTTGACTTTAAAAAGAGATAATTAAATGGCTTATTTATGTTTAATTTATTATCCATTAAACAGATATTAATCGAACAAAAATTTCTAGAATGTCATTTCTCAATAGTTTTAAAATTTAAATGCACATAAAATAGATGATTATAAACATTTCTTGAACAATTATAGGCGTTTTGCTACTTACGAAAATAATTCGTATGTTAAGTTTTGTTCGTAAATCTGGTTGTTCGTAATTCAGATATTAAGGGCTCTAAAACTTCCGAAATAAGTTTATATAGGTTAGTTTTTTTTTGTCAACAGATGACGCCACTTTCCCCTCAGCAAGAGTACTAAGTGGCGGAGCGAAACAAGCTCTTCCACAGGCTGCCCACCTCTGCGGAGGGGTCAGTAGGATTATGGAGGACGGGGATCGACGGCCGGGCCCGGACCCCATGATAAATATTTTCAAGGGGTGGGACTCGGGATTCGAACCCGGGTCCTCCAGAGTGGAAAGCCGAAGCTTTTCCACGCGGCCAATCTGGCCGACTCCGGCCGACTCATTAGAGGAGGCCAATAGGGTCGACTGCTCGGCCTTACGATTTTAGGGATTTTTTTCCAGTGTATATGGCCCGTCCTGAAAATCTGGAGAGTGGGATCCGAATTTGAACCCAGATCCTCCAGGGTGGTAAGTCACAGGTTTACCACGCGGCCATAAGTTTATATCATCATCATCATCATAATCAACCATTATCAATCCACTGCAGGTGGGCCGGGCCCGTCCTGAAAATCTGGAGTGTGGGATCCGAATTTGAACCCAGATCCTCCAGGGTGGTAAGTCACAGGTTTACCACGCGGCTATAAGTTTATATCATCATCATCATCATCATAATCAACCATTATCAATCCACTGCAGGATGAAGGTCTCTCCAAGCAATTTCTAGTTCTTCCTGTCTACAGCCTCTCTGATCCAACACTTTGATGTAAAATTAACAATCTCATCTCTCCATCTGTAATGTTGTCTCTTTCTTGGTCGTTTTTTATCCAGTGAAGTATCCGATGAAGTATCCCGTATCCAGTGAAGTACTTTAGTTATCCATCTATTATCATTTATTCTTATATGTCCAGCCCATGTCCACTTCTGCTTTTTTATCTTTTGGATTACATCCATAACTTTCAACAAGCCAGGCCGGGACCCGTCCTGAAAAACTGCATGTGTGGGATCCAGATTTGAACCCGGACCTCCAGGGTGTAAGCCACAGCTTTACCACGCGATCTAGATGCGCAAGGGATTGAACCTTCCTCATGAACACCAATGACTGCAAGTGGCCCCAGAGTTAAACTCCAAAGATGTCAAGTCTGAGTTCCGTACTGTCCTCTCCACCGGCCCCAGACATCCTATCCAATGGAAAATCATGATTTCCCTGTTTCCAGACTTATGAGGCACACTGTATCGTATTAAAAAGATAAATTTTTTTTTCTAAATTTTATGATCTCTTTATTAAAGCTTCAATAAGATTCGTTCCAGAAATATGTGACAGCAAAAATTAGAAATCTTTTAATCATTATGGCACAAATCACGCGTGGGAATCTAACCGAAAAGAAAATAATCTGCTTTATTTTCATTTAAAACGTGTAAAATCATCTTAATTTGCTAAAAAATATATTTTCTATATATGTATCGATTAAAAATTATGACTGTCAGTGAAATTATGTTTCTCCTCTTTCTCTTGTAGTGATTTTCATCAATATTGAAAATATGCAAAATAAGTTAACAAACTATTAAATATCCACATGTTAAAATTGCTAAAAATCGTTGATAATATTTTTATGATGTTTTCCTTCTCCTTTCGTATGATTCGCTTTGTTTACAGCATTACAAGCAAATATAGAATTAATTATCATGTGCTCTTATCAAAAATAGATTAGAGTTTTTCATTAGCGACAAGGTAATGAGTCAATAGCTTATTTTTTTACTTATTTTTGTCTGAATATGAATTTCCCATAACGCAAAATTCTTTTATTTGATTATTTATTTTGATTTCATTTAATTCTTTAAAGAACAATAGAGTATATTTTTGATAATTTTATTAATATGATATATATTATCTACTCTGATGGCCAATCCACAAATATCATTTTATGTATCTTTAGACGGTTCTTAATTTAAATTTTTGAAATTTTAGCACGCCAGATAAACACATGTCTTTTTTAATTTTAATATTTCTCAGAATTTATCCAAATTATCAGTATTTTCATTATAAATGTTTTCAGAAACAAAACTGTTTACGAAAAAAACGAAGTTAATGTTTTTGAAAGTCATTCACTGCAATTTGTAAACAGCTGGATTACTGTCAGGAAAGCCGATTATTTCTTTATAAACAGTCTTGAATTTTTTATTTTTTTCGTGACGAAATTCAAAATTAGATTTTGCTACAAGCGCATTTTATGGTAGGTTTTTTTTGTTTAACGTTTACAGTAGAAAAGTTCCTTCACTATTTATTCTTTCGGTTCTGAGATTAATCAAAAATCATACATAGGGTGAAGAAAAAGGTACAATTGCCGCCTTACCGAAGCACGGCGAAAGTGGTACACATCGAAAGGGGGCCAAAACATGCAAAAAAATCCCTAGTGAACCAAGGGTCAAAGATCAAACGTTTACGAGATATAGACCCGCAAAGTTCCGTTTATTGCAAATGGCGCGTGCGGTTTGACGTTGTGCCTGCATCGCTGCAGTCTGCGACGCGACGCGTCCCGTTCCCGTGCTGCACTACCTATGTCACCTAGAGGCATCTGTATCTCGTAAACGTTTGAACTTTGATCCCTGGCCCATTAAGGATTTTTTGCGTGTTTCGGCTCCCCTTTCGATGTGTACCACTTTCGCCGTGCTTCGGTAAGGCGACAATTGTACCATTTCTAAAGACTAAATAGCATCGTTTTCGAATTATAACTCTTTAGAACTAGCCAATCACCATCGAGTACACAAAGCGTCACGACGCGTCGCGTTGCCAATAAGCGTCGCTCGCCTTCTTATTACCCGTTAGTAAATAGGCAAACTTTTGCATTTATTATTTACAGAAATGCGTGGATGCATTTGAAGATAAATTTTCTCGTGCATTCACGTACGAGAAAATTTATTTCACTTTTAAAAGATTTGCACTTGCGGTTATAAATACATTGTTTATGTTTCATACAATAAACTCATTAATGATCTGTATTTAATAATTATAATGTTCAATCCAAGAATTGCATAATTATATGATTTCTTTTCAATGTACTGTTAACGATATTAAATAAACACAATATTTAATTAAGTGAAACAGTTAATTAAGTAATTAAAAATGTTTATTTAATCATTATTATTGTTGCCATAAACGTTATTGATGGATACTTCGTATAAGAAAATTAGGTCTAATTATTTTGAATTTTTTTATATTTAGATTGAATCAAAAGAAAAATGCTTACAGAGGAAAACCGGGAGAGATGACCTTTTTTTTTGTTTACCGATAAAATAATTAATAATCATAACCAAAATATTTTAATATTCAAAATGGCTTACATAAAACCATATGCACAAAGTAATATCGAAAATTAGTTAAATAAGATGAGAAAAGTAATAAAATAAACAATTTTTAAAAAATTGAAAAATGAATTGTTGAATTATTGAATTTCTGAAAAATGAATTGTTGAAAAAATGAATTGTTGGAATGGATTGTTTAGTTGTTGAAAAATAAATTGTTTAATTATTGAAAAATGAATTGTTGGAAAAATGAATTGTTGAAATGAATTGTTTAGTTGTTGAAAAATGAATTGTTAGAAAAAATGAATTGTTGAAATGAATTGCTTAGTTGTTGAAAAATAAATTGTTTAATTGTTGAAAAATGAATTGTTTAATTGTTGAAAAATGAATTGTTTAATTGTTGAAAAATGAATTGTTGAATTAAATTGTTTAATTGTTGGAAAAAACCATCTCACCCAACTACATTGAGTGAGATGGATTTTTCAACTTTTTAAAACTGCCACGTGTTCCTTACTTATTGAGTGCATAATTTTAATTTAGGATTAGAACCCTGCCAAAATGACACTACGTTATTCATACGTAATAGCCACTTTAAAAGAATTCCTTATCCTGATATTATATTTTTATTATAGAAAAACAGTGGTAAATTTTGTAAGCATGCTGAAATATAATGTGAATTATTTAATTAATAGTTTTAATAGTTTACTTACAAACACAGATCAAAAATTGTTAATAAGCAAACACTGATCTGGGAATACCAAAAGCATAACAAATACATAATAAAAAACAATCATGAATAAACATTACTAAACATTAATAAACCATGACAATAAACTTATAATTACAACATGCATTTTATATTCTTGGAAGAATTTTTAATAATTTTATTGAACTCAATACAACTTATTTTAAATAAGTCGAACGAGTATAAATACTTATTGTCGATTAATCGATACGGAAAAGATCTTTTGGAGACATTCAATCTAACTGGCCTATATGAAAATAGTGCATTAGACCTCAGTCTCGTATCAGGAATTTTAAGCGTTAAAGCAATTTCATTAAGATTACAATGTATATAATTATATAATAGTTTTACATCATGAGCGATAATACGCTGGTCAATATTCATAGTTCTAATTTCTTCTGATACCAAAGGCCAAAAATAATTATTATAATAGAAAAGGCGTCCAACCTTCTTAAATTCGTATTTGAAGTTGAAATTAAGAAGGTTGGATAAAATTAAGTTAGATATAGTAGCGTCCATGCTATTCACACAAAGATGGCAGTTACTGTATGAAGTAATCATTACCACAATCTTGGTTCCAGAATATGAATATACTTAGCTGCGCCGTCTCTCCCGATTTTATCTTATATTTCGGTAAAAATTGACCTTACCTTCTTCTGACTTTATCTGCTAATTGACGGGACGATAAGTATTTATCTTCGAAAATGGTCTCTCCTAGAGATTATGATTGAAAAAATTCCTATCATGAAAAAATTCATTAATAATGCGTAAAGTAATCAAACTCAAGTGGAAGAATATGCGGAAGATAACTACAAGCTTGTGTATCATTTATTCAATTAGAAGCATAGAGTAAACAAAGAACAAAGTGAACATAAAACCTCCATATCAGAAACAGAAGAAGAAGAAGAAGAAGAGTAAACAAAGAACACACTTCAGAAGAACTCAAAACTAAAAATAAGCATTTTGTTTGCAAGAACTAGAATATTCTTGATAAATTGATGAATTTCTGATAGATTTTGAAAGATTATTATTACAAACATACTAGGGTAAAGTCGGAAGATATGGTGCAGCGGGAGAGACGGCGCAGCTAAGTATATTCACATTCTAGAGCCAATATGACATTATGGTAATGATTATGGCATACAGTAACTGTCATTCGTTTGTTTAAACAGCATAAACGCTGATGTGCTTTATCTGAGATAATTAAAAATCCACATTAGAGTAAAAACGGGAGAGATGGCGCACATTTTTTCGTTTACTGATAAAATTATCAATAATCATAATCAATAACTTTTATCATTCAAAATAGCTTACATGGAACATATGCAAAAATTAATTAAAATGAAAAGAGTTGAAAAAAGCCATCTCACTCCAAAAAACCTGACGACATCATCGGAAGTCAGTATTGACTCTATGGGAGAGTATAGTATTCCTATAGTAAAAAGATTACTATATTCTCCCATATACTCAATACGTTATAAATATGCAAAAAGTAACGTCAAAAATTAGTTAAGCAAAATGAAAAAATTGGAAAAAAAATCTCAACTACCTGACGACAGATCTAAAGTCAGTACAGTATTAAATCTATGGGATCCTATAGTAATAGACTTAATATTCCGATGCTGTCATCAGTTGGTGAGATGGTTTTTTTTCAAACTTTTTCATTTTGCTTAATTAATTTTTGACGTTACTTTTTGCTTTTTTCCGTATAAGCTATTTTGAATGATAAAAGTTTTTGATTATAATTATTAATAATTTTATCAGTAAACAAAAAAAAAAGTTGCGCCATCTCTTCCGGATTTACCCTAATTATAATAAAGCAAAAAACTTAAATTTGAAGAAATGATATTTAATTAAATAAATGCAATTAATTTACCTGCTTTTTAGTGCAATTATAAGTTAATTACGAGTGCCTTCCATACGATCTGTTAAATTAATTCGAATTCTTTTTCTTCATCCTGTTTGGAATTTACGTTACATAAAAGCAACTTTCTAGCTACTTAAGTTTCAAAAATTTTGATAAATTCGTAATTTAAAATGACACAGACACGTATCCTGTCATTGTGAAGAGACACAAAAGTTGCACAATCGGAAGGAAACCGCGTCAACTGTTGAAGATTCGAGCAAATAGATAAATTATTTGACAATGGAAACAATATAACACTCATTTAAAACACAAGGACAATCAACCACATTACTTGAATGAAAGATTTGCTTTTGTCATTAAAGTAGAAAAGATAATAAAGACTAAAAATAAAATTCATAAAATTTATCTTTATTTTTAGTCTATTAAATCGAGTTACAATGCATCTTGGAATTATTTTCATTAATGGGAAAAGAACTAAAATAGCAATTTATATAAATTATAGAACTAAATCAAAGAAAACATTTAAAAGTCTCCAAAACACATGTTTAATTTGATTTTAATTCGGTTGAAGATGTAAAGGCAGAGATTATTAGTAAGAAATGTAATAATGGTCATGATTAGTTTACTTTCTGAAGAAAGTGAACATTCAGACCAACAGATACAAACAAACAGGGACAGGGTGAAGGAAGTGAACATTCAGACAAACAGTATGACGATCTTAACAATATAAGACATAATAAGATCGTCATACTGTTTGTCTGAATGTTTCTAACTAACAACATTTGAAGTAAATTAGTTTTTTTGAAACTTGGTAACGTTGTTCTACTATTAATGATATGCTCGAAACTGCATCGTTTAATCCTTTAGCATCGGCCATTTAAAAATGGCAGCGTGCAAACTTAAGTACATCCTGAACTATTTATTGAATTTCTATGATATTTAGTAGATAGGATGAAGATCATCGAATATTTTCTCGGCGGCAGATTTAAATAAATTTTTTTTTATCTTCAACCATTTAAAAATGGCGGAAGTTCAAACATCAAAGTCGTTTTTTCCTTAATTAATTAATAATTTTTGAACTGTTTGATTGAATTTTATAAAATTTAACAGAATTACAGTCTAATTTTTGTAAGATAGATTAATTAATTTTGCAGATTAATTCGTGTAAAGATGGCAAACATTCAATCTTCAATGGCTTCTCTGCAATAGCTACGAAACTATTTAATGGATTCTTATGACATTTAACACATAAATTATGCAATTCAGGATTTTGATAAGATATATTTTGATCCGTATTTTTAATTATTCCACAATAAAGGACAAATTCGGAAAGTAGGCGAAACTGTTTGTTAATAACAAAATCATTCAGAAACGTAAGTTAAAAATAGTTTCTTGTTTCTTATACGCTTTCTTGCACAAGAGTAATGAGTACCATAAACGAAGAAGACAAACTCAGATCAATTTTTTATTTTTTTCTACAGAATAGCACTTTCAACACGTATAAATTTAATCATGAAGACATAATACAACATCTTGTTTATATTATGTGATGAACAATAGCTTAAGTTTCCTTTTAATGTCTTTGTTATATTAATTAATCTAACATTAATTTTAATTTGTCGAACAATTTTAAATTTCAAAATAATGTTAAAGTAGTTGTAAACCCAAAATTAACCGTGTTTATCACTTCTATAAATAACGAGCAGTTACGCCTACGACACCTTATAACATAAATAAAAAATTATTATTTCATCCATAATCTATTGTAATATTTTAAAAATAAACTAAAAAAAAAATTCATATCTAACTAAAAATACTCTAAAATCCCGATTTGAGTAGAAAAATCGCGTTAAAAAATAACATATTTTAAAATTCCAGCCAACGTTTTGTCTATGAGTGAATGATATTCTAAATTCTCGATTATTTTCTCCATTTATGAAAGTAACTTAACGCTTGGAATTAATCCATTTAATCGAGTAATTAAAAACAAAAAAAAAAAAGGTAACGGATTTCCTGGATCACACGATACATGTGCACATGATAACGGGATGAACGTTCTCTTAACCTTGTATCTGTTATTCACGCTGTTGTGGCGGTGTTAATTATGGAGTAAGCAGAGAAAACCCGAGTGAATTATGTTTGTACTAATTAACCATAAATTGAATTTGATGTTGTATGCACACGTATGCATCTATTCATGAAGTTCTGAACAGACCTTGTCGAATATATAACGATAGAAGGTCGGCTTTTATCTTGGAAAACTATCTTATCATTGCAGAAACGTGATTGATTAGACAATGACTAGTGTTTCGACTGAACGACCTCCTTCTTAACGACTTTGATCAGATTGCACTTTTGTAGACTTTGATTAGATTGCATTAAGGTAAGCAATAAACGTTCGTTTTATATCTATACAGTTCTATTTTAGCTAAAAATCCGTTCTATTTGCGGTTTGAAAATTGTTATTTAGGTTTATATATAAGTAAACTCTTGCCAAGAGTTGACTTGTTTAGTCAGCGAGTGCATCAGAACAATTCTAATCGAAAATCTACTCGATAGATCCTTATTAGTCATTTTTTTAAATAAAATGACTAATAAGACTCATATAATAATAATAAAATCCAATCTCCTGTTGATGAACACGGTACAGTTGCATACATTGCAAAACCCAGCTAAAATAGTACCGATCGATAGGGGGGTCGAGACACGCTAAATATCCCTAGCGAACTAGGGTTCTAAGATCAAACGTTAACGAGATATAGAGGCTAAAAGTTTCACTGCTGCTTATGCCGCCAGTGAAACGCGTCGCGTTGCACACCGTACTGCACTGTGCTTCGCCTCGCTACGGTGTGACGCGTCGCGCTGCACGCTGTAACGAGGCGAAGCACAGTGTCAAACCGCTGGTATAAACTAACATTGTGAAACTTTTAGCATCTATAGCTCGTTAACATTTGACCTCTAGTTAACTAGGGATATTTTGCGTATCTCGAGCCTGCTATCGATCGGTACCATTTTTGCTGGGTTTTGCAATGTATGCAACTTACCATGTTCATCAACAGGAAATTGGATTTTATTATTGTAGAGAATTTCGTTAAACGTTTATTTATGTTTATACATAAGGCTGAACTTTCGACTATAACACCATTTTTAAGAATCATATATATTAATAGGGAAACATGGCTGACTGGCTGGATATCCCTTTTGCAATCGAACCACTATACTAATTCCTATAAGTAGGGTATCATTAGAAAGATCTAATCCTCAGATTTCTTTGACAGCCAAAAATTTTTGTCGTTATTAATAATTTAAAAATTAAGGAATAAAAATTAAAATTGTAGTTTCTCTAAAAAAGGCAAAACTCGAAGGTGGCGCTATAACTTAATAATGGCCGCCATCCAAAGATTTTATATACCTATTCGTAGGAGTTTTTCTTATGATATTTCAAGGTTATAAGATTAAATTACAAGATTTCCGCTCATTTATATGAGCGGGTAATGTCTAGTCATTATAACAGGCAACATAGATTTAACAAGTAGAACTGTATCTGTGGTTATTTTTACACCCCTCAGTAATCTGCTTGATAACATCTGTGTGATCTTGTTACACAGGTTTCAAAATTTAGCTGTTGAATTAAAGATAATGTTATCGAATATACAATATAGTTCACTAGATTAAAGTTTCCTCTAGTTCCTTATTTTTTATTGTAATTTTTAGATGATGAAACTTGTGCGATAACCTATCATTAAAAATTATTGGATGTTCTTTCCCATTCACAAGTGCTTTACAATAAATAGAATTAATAGTAAATTAATATATGACAATTATTATTATATATATACAGCGGACTCCCGTACAATGCGGGAGATATGTTCGCGTTATAGGAGACATGCATTATCAGACCATTTTATGTAAATTTAAACTTGTCTCCGAGTTCCAGCACCAGAGTGTCGCTAGATGCGGTTACGAGAGTGCTCACCCCATTCTCACGGGTAAGATCAATGTGACGCACATGCGCGGCGACACATGGGCGCCTGTGATAATGTACTGGTGACAATCATCTCCGGTGATTGTCACCAGTACATTACTGAAATTATTTACAACTATACCAGTACATTACTGAAATTATTTACAACTATAAAAAAGTATTAAAAACCGTACAACTTGATTTGAAATTAAAACCTATTGTAAAGAAAATAGTTTTGCAATTTATTTTTGAAGCGGATAGTTACAACCAAAGATCGCATAACGTAACTATCAGTTGAGAGCGAGAGGGAGTATAGATGCAGATACTAGCCAATCAGAGAAAAATAGGTAGATTAAACGAATTATACAATGGCGGTGATTAGTGGTTGACGTATTCATATTCTTACCGACTATTGGCTGATGTCGTCAATTGTTTATCGCAAACACTTAATTGAATCATTGAATGGCAACGAATACCGGGCATATCGGCGTTTGTGACTCATCAGCCCGCGGTGGCGCAGCCTGTAGCGCCGAGAGAAATCCCGGGCCCCGGTACGAACCAGGTTTTGGGACCTATATATATAATAAATTCTTATTGTTAGGAAGCGGCCCGGGCCCTTTAATCTTCTACATGCCCGGGGAATTTGTTTCCTCTTTCCCGCCCTCTCGGCGCCACTGGGCGCAGCTCAAGTGTGAATCCGCCTTAAGGCGCTTTCCTGCAGAGCTGAACGTTGTAAGTTCGAATCTCACATACGTATCTTGTTTTTTTCAAGTGAATAAATTAAAATATTACTAACAATAAAACTTCAGGTAAAAGCAAGTTTTTTTTGGTCATAGTTACGTTTGGCAAAATCACTTTTCAATTATTATTTGACTCTTTCTCGCTTAATCTCTCTCACTCACTAATTGTCGTAATTCACTGTGCGTCGGGCGATATCTAATATATCCATTTGCGCTCAAAGCCTCTTTACGTATGGGATAGTAGTAATTCGTCGAATTGCTACTCTCCCATACGTATCTATGACAAAAAAAAAAAAAACTTGATTTTATCTGAAGTTTTATTGCTAGTAATATTTTAATTTATTCACTTGGGGAAAAAAAAAACGTAAACGAGACTCGAACTCACAACGTCCAGTTCCGCAGGCAAGCACCTTAACTACTACGCCACCAGTTTTGTTGAAAACGGTCTATTTTTTTAGGTATATAAGCGGCGCGGTCCGGCATCATGACATTTGACCTCGATTTTTTAAAGACGAATCGCCCCAACCTGTATATTAAAGGCGATCGAAATCGGCTTTAAAATACAGGCAGGGGGACGGAGGTTGTGTGCCCCCTTGTGAAATGTGAGGGATGGTATAGTGAAATATGACAAAATGTTTCCTCTTGTGAAATGTGAGGAATGGTATAGTGAAATATGACAAAATGCTTTTTTTGTGAAATGTGAGGGATGGCATAGTGGAATATGACAAAATGCTTTTTATTAAATAAAAATGGTAGTTTATACGAAAATTTCAATTGATATATTTGTATTTATCAATCGTCATCTCGGACAACGTTCACATGCCGTTCATTTCTTTTGTATAATTGCCTCTGTTGGTTTTTCTTACCTAGCTGCGACCCATGTTATATACTAGAAAAAAGAAGTTAATAAACACGAAATGTAGAATACGAAAAAATAAAATTGAATGCGTTATAAGGCCAGAACAGCCCATAACGCGATTATCCTAAAGGTGCAGATCTGCACTTTCCACGGGTAACAATATTTATGGGGCAAGAGTTTACCAGGATTTTTCTCAATAAATTTTGAAATGTCAAAAAATATTGTTTACGTAATGTAAACCTTAATCAATATTCTTCGTATTTACTAAAAAGTATATCCTAATATGAAGTTATCTTAATAATTATTGCACTTTTAAAATGCTGTCAAAGTTTTGTTTGCTGTTCGGACGCGATGTGTTTGTAAAATCGATGTAAATTCTGGATTCGCATCATTCATCGAGAGTTATTTAAAGTCGATAGGTCGATATTAACTTGTAGTAGAATACTACAATATCAAATAGCTAATTTCCATTATCTTATAATTAAAAAAATCTCGATAATGCATTTCCCCAATTTCGATTATCTTATAATAAAAAAAATCTCGGTAATGTGCTTCCCCCAACTACGCCATTATCCCACTCCACCTTAAATCATTTTTAAGCTAAACTTTGCTTATTTTTGATTTTTTTCAATAATTCATTTTTACATTTCAATTAAATTATAATTAAGAGAATTTATACGAAAAATAAATATAAAGGTACAATATTTAAGTTAGTGATCTGAAATTATGTTTCTCTACCGTTTCTGCCGAATATAATTTTATTTTAAAAATGGGCTACACTCACTGCTAACCTTGACTTCATTCTTGAGGTGGTAAGAAAATACTCAATTCATTACGAAACAAGTTTCTCTTCCAGCCTGTCGGGCGGATAGCAGCGAGGTATGCTTACCATCTTGGAAGAATCGGGTTCTGGTCCCACACATCCAGTTTTTCAAAAAGTGTTCTATGAAATTGAATCCTTTAACCTTCCAGTTGCAACCTTATGGGTGTTGGCCAGACTATGGCAGGCTCCAAACGTAGCAGCTGCGAGGTACAGAATATCTCAAGTGTGATATAGCGGCATAACTAAACCTAACCTCTTCCGACTCCCATTTACTTCACGAAGTTCCGGATATAAGGGAGTGAAAATACTTGTTTACTATAATGTATTTGTTAATCTTTACAATGAAAAAATTAGATAAATATTTGTATAACTGTGTATTGTATTACAGGTAGGCCTCGATTAGTGCGAGTTCGAATAATGCGATTTCGATTATTGCCAATAGGTAGGCCTCGATTAGTGCGAGTTCGAATAATGCGATTTCGATTAATACAGGTAGGCCTCAATTAGTGCGAGTTCGAATAATGCGATTTCGATTAGTATAGGCCTCGATTAGTGTGAGTTCGAATAATGCGATATTCGATTAGTGCACATTAAAAAAATGATACATTTTTCAGTTAGTGTGAGCAAATATTCAATTAATGTGAGTTGTAAGCACGAGCAAATATTCGATTAATGAGAGTTTATACCGTTTTTCAGTTAGTGCGAGCAAATATTCGTTTAATGCGAGTCACCGTTTTTCAGTTAGTGCGAGCAAATATTCGATTAATGTGAGTTGCATCGTTTTTCAGTTAGTGCGAGCAAATATTCGATTAATGCCAGTTGTAAGCATAGACCAGTGAGTTCGAATAATGCGATATTCAATTAGTGCGACTTATAAAAATGATACATTCGAATAATGCGATATTCGATTAGTGCGACTTATAAAAATGATACCGTTTTAGTTAGTGCGAGCAAATATTCGATTAATGCGAGTTGTAAGCCAATGAACTCCAGTTACTGCGAGCAAATATTCGATTAATGCGAGTTGTAAGCATAGACCAGTCTTTACGAGCAAATATTCGATTAATGCGAGTTGTAAGCATAGACCAGTCTTAGTAATAAGGCTCCGAATTAATGCGAGTTGTAAGCATAGACCAGTCTTACTAACAAATGTCCGTCCCTTTAATGATGTCAATTAACAAATTAATGTTAATTTTCGGTTAGTAAAACCGAACGAGGAGCTTTTTATGATGTCAATGAACAAATTACCGTTAATTTTCGGTTAGTAAAACCGTGAGTTGTAAGCATAGACCAGTCTTACTAACAAAGCTCCGCTTCCTTTTAAGTTGTAAGCATAGACCAGTCTTACTAACAAATGTCCATCCCCTTTTACGATGTCAATTAACAAATTAATGTTAATTTTCGGTTAGTAAAACCGGACAAGCATTCTTACTAACAAAGCTCTGCCTCCTTTTATGATGTCAATTAACAAATTTCGTTAATTTTTGGTTAGTAAAACTGGACAAGGAGCAGTCCAAGAACAATAGTTAATTTTCGGTTAGTAAAACCGGACGAGGAGCAGTCCATGAACAGTCACATAATTTTCAGTTAATAAAACCAGACGAGGAGCAGTCCAAGAACAGTCACTTGCTCCGTCTCCTTTTATGATGTCAATTAACAAATTACCGTTAATTTTTGGCCTCTCCTTTTATGATGTCAATTAACAAATTACCGTTAATTTTCGGTTAGTAACAAAACTCCTTTTATGATGTCAATTAACAAATTACCATTAATTTTCGGTTAGTACGACCGGACGAGGAGCAGTCCAAGAACAGTCACTTGGCTTTGAAGGGGTAATAGACGAAGAGCAGTCCAAGAACGGTCACACGATTTTGAAGGGGTGAAACCTATGATGTCAATTAACAAATTACCGTTAATTTTCGGTTAGTAAAACCGGACATAGTAGTCCAAGAACAGTCACTTGGCTTTGAAGGGGTGAAACACCAGATCAATTAACAAATTACCGTTAATTTTCGGTTAGTAAAACCGGACGAGGACAGTCCAAGAACAGTCACTTGGCTTTGAAGGGGTGAAATATCAGAAAGATGATTAACAAATTACCGTTAATTTTCGGTTAGTAAAACTGGACGAGGAGCTGCCAAGAACGGTCACACGATTTTGAAGGGGTGAAACATCAGAAAGATGCAAATTACCGTTAATTTTCGGTTAGTAAAACCGGACGAGGAGCAGTCCCAACGGTCACACGATTTTGAAGGGGTGAAACATCAGAAAGATGGGTTTTTACTTTTTCTGGACACACGATTTTGAAGGGGTGAAACATCAGAAAGATGGGCTTTTTGAGTATTAATTTTCGGTTAGTCGACCGGACGAGGAGCAGTCCAAGAACAGTCACTTGGCTTTGAAGGGGTAATAGACGAAGAGCAGTCCAAGAACGGTCACACGATTTTGAAGGGGTGAAACTGAGGAGCAGTCCAAAAAGGGTCACACGATTTTGAAGGGGTGAAACATCTGAGGAGCAGTCCAAGAACAGTCACTTGGCTCTGAAGGGGTGAAACATCAGAATAGTAGTCCAAGAACAGTCACTTGGCTTTGAAGGGGTGAAACACCAGATCAATTAACAAATTACCGTTAATTTTCGGTTAGTAAAACCGGACGAGGACAGTCCAAGAACAGTCACTTGGCTTTGAAGGGGTGAAATATCAGAAAGATTCCAAGAACAGTCACTTGGCTTTGAAGGAGTGAAACATCAGAGAGGAGCAGTCCAAGAACAGTCACTTGACTTGATTAGTAAAACCGGATGAGGAGCAGTCCAAGAACAGTCACTTGGCTTTGAGTGAAACTTCTGGAGAAAGAGCAGTCCAAGAACAGTCACTTGGCTTTGAAGAGGTGAAACATCAGAGGAGCAGTCCAAGAACAGTCACTTGACTTCTGAAGGGGTGAAACATCAGAAAGGTGAGCTTTTTTGCCGTTAGCTATTATTTGCCTATTATACTGCTATGTTACCCACATTATTTATTTTCTTTTGTTTATTACCTGATTTCTTTATTTAAAATCAGCACTGATCTCATATTGATAACGGCCTGTGCGTTAGTTTCGAATATGATTTTATTGTGTGCAGAAACGAAGCAGCGATATCTAGCGGCACTCTGTCCAGCAGTGATCTCATATTGATAACGGCCTGTGCGTTAGTTTCGAATATGATTTTATTGTGTGCAGAGTGTTAATTAACATGCTTTAAAGAAAGTTTCTTTTAATAAAGGAAAAAACAAAACAGAAAACAACAAATTAAATTTCAAATGTATTATATACACGTAGATCCCTTATAAAAACACCAATTCCGAAAATACGGATTCGTAAATCCCGACCGAAAAGTTGCTAAAGTTGTCATGGAAACGAAAGAAACATCGTTTGGTTTTTTTTTATTACAATCAACAGATATTATAAATAACGGATAAGTAACGTTTAATAAAATTTATCCTACGCGTTATACGGGATTGTTTATAGCGTTGTATGAGTACTATTCGCAATTTTTTCGTAGCGTTGTAGGGGAGCGCGTTATACGGGAGTTTACTGTATTTTTGTGTCATCCAGATATTCAATAAGTATCTTACCTTACCTCAGTAAGGTAAGTGAGTGTAATATCAATCGAAGTAAAATAAGTCAGGTGTGCCTCACTTATCTTAGTTTGATAAAAAATCATTTTTATCTGTCGAAGTAAGGTAAGTGAGAAGAATAATTTTTTTTTAGGATTTAATATAGATAATATTATATTTCTAATTAACTGCATTTAAAAGAATAAATTTTTTTATAGAAATTATATAATTTTAAACATAATTAATATTTCCTGCTATAAACAAAGGGTAGAGAAAGTAATAAGTTAGCATTAATTAACTGTATAGTAGTAATAAAATTGCATTAAATTATTATGCAGAAAAATTCTTAATCGTTCAGAAAGCAATTGGAAATAATGTAACATTGAAGGACATTTATGTGCACTACTTATCATAGCTATTATTCATATAATTAGAAGATAATAGAAGCAAAAATTTGTCTAATTTCTCGATTATATTAGGTTTCTAACAGAGTTTCATCTATATTTAATTATGTGGTTCAGACTTACCACTACAGTGTACTTTTCCATATATCGATAACAGAATAATATAATGTTTTTTTTTTTTAAATCTAGGATTTAAAAGTACTTATAAAAATTTAATTTTTTAAAATTATATTAAATTTTACAGATCGCATCCTTTGTCAGCTTAAAATTTTAAAATACAATACTGTGTAGCTGATATTGCATATATACTGTATACAGTATGTAAATTAACATATTTCAGCATCTATCGTCTAAATCAGTGGTAGTGCAGAGTTACTACTTTATAACTCATCATTACTGTGGATCCGGTGGGCAGTTAGAAAATTTTACTACTAACAGAGATACAAAAGTGGGCGGTAGGTATAAAAAGGTTGACTACACTGGTCTAAATTGTTTAAAGAAAATTGTTTTACATTATTAAAAAAATTTATTTCGATTTTAAATGCTACAGTTTTTTTCAAAAATACTTTCTCTTCGTCATATTAAAATTAAAAATATTGAAAATAGTTAGAACCGATATAGAGGAAAGATCTTTTGAAAATTTACTCTAAATTTCAAATTAATTGAAAATTTACACTGTTACATTTTAAGATAAAAATTGTTTACAGGTATTTGTATACAGTAAAAGAAATTGTTTTTATATAATGGAACATTAAGCGTCTATAAAATTAATGGAGAAGATTCGATGTTTAAATACTTTGAACGAGTTCAGAAAATGTTCTGAGCTTGGTTCTGAGAAGTCTCCGCTTGAGAAACTAAAAAATGACATCACATCGCGAGACAACGTGATTTGTTGAACGGCTGAAGATCTAGCATTTCAACAAATCACGTAGTCTCGCGATGTGACGTCATTTTTTAGTTTCTCTAGCGGAAACTTCTCGAAGTATTTTCTGAACTCACCCTTAAAATTCACAAAAAGGAATTTTTATAAATAATTTTTCTTTCACTTATAATTTTATTTAGTTGAGTTCTAAAATTTTGTCAAAATTCAACAATGTAGCTTCGAACTATAAAGAATTTATATCATATTAATATGCACAATTTCCATTTTCGGTATTTGTTTTTGCTAAAAATGTTCTACAGTATATCAAATTTGATCAAAATGGATCAGTATTTGTAGAAATATTTAAGAATATGGACACGCATATGCATAGATACAGTGTTACGAAAAATGATTCCGCAATATGAGACAAAACTAACATAGAACATAAGGTTTCTCAACACAATATTTGCATTTGTTCAGAAATCTTGAAAACATGAAAAACAATAACAAAATTCGATACAAAGTACATACAGGGTTCAGCATAAATCACTTAACCGAAAATGTATGATCTATGTATGATTCTTAACCGAAAATGTATCTAGTGTAACAATAATGGTTTATTTAAAAGATCAACAATGTTCTACAGAAATTGTTTAAAGTGACCCCCATTGTTATCTATACATTTGTAACAGCATCCAGCCACTGATTTGCAAATCCTGTCACAAATGTCACCATTAGTATCAAAAAAATTTTCAAATTGGTGCACAATCATTTCGTTTAAATGTTGTAGGTTTCTTGATTTTATAGTAAATTGGCTACTGAATCTGTCTCTTCGAACCTTTTATTTAATCTATAGATATTTTGTCTAATGATGGCTGAGTATCTAGAAATTGTTGAACAAAAGCTTCTTTTACAACTGCATAATCTCGATCAAGTTTCCATCAGTTTTTCAAAACAAACACATACTGTTCAGTGGAAAGTTCTCTGTTCATTTTGTACACCTTAAAACAAAAAATAAATAAAACTAACAACGAAGTCAAAGCAGATAGCTAGTTTTCTTCTTCCACTATTCCCTAAAACACATTTTCCCAGTCTTTCACAAACTTGTGCAAACTACAACAAAACTGATAATAATAATACAGCAGTTAATTGACTTATGCCGCACTCTGTATACCATGACTCTATATGCCCTTAAACGTAATGGTCTAAAAATTCTAGATAGAAAAACAAAAATAAAGTTGGAAGTACTAATCTGGCAATCAGTTTTTTTGCAGATGGCAATGACGGAAAATCTTCCTTCTTATACAACAGCAAATGATGGATTCATTCTTCCCAAGAGTTTCCCATTGGAATGCTATTATTCGGGATTGAGATACAAGCCTGAAGATGGAGACGTTTTCATTGTTACTTATCCTAAATGCGGAACCACTTGGTGCCAATACATACTTTTTTTATTGCTACACGAGGGAAATCCTATAGAAAAAGGACAGAAAATCACGGAATTCTCGCCACACTTAGAAGAAACAGGAGGAGAATTTATTGCTAAATTGAATAAACCGAGAATCATCAAAACGCATTTGCCATTTGATTTGACCCCATACAGTGGAAATTCAAAATACATCTACATCGCTCGAAATCCCAAGGATTGTTGTGTTTCGTTTTATCATCATACAAGAGGTTTCCCCAGACATTATGACTTTGAGAATGGTACCTTCGATGACTACTTCGAACTATTTGTTAACGGAAAAGTCGACTTTGGCGACTATTTTGACCATCTGTTGTCTTGGTATTCACAACGCGATAACGAAAATGTATTGTTTTTGCTATACGAGGACATTAAATCAGATCCAGATTCTAATATTATCAAAATTGGCCACTTTTTAGGCGGGAAGTTTGCGGATTCCGTAAACGATCGTGATATTTTGGAAAAAGTCGTCAGAAACAGCCATATTGCATCCATGAAATCCATAGATAAAATAGTTTGGTCTAGCGAAAGACCCAGAAATATGCCAGGTTTCGTTAGAAAGGGAGAGATAGGAGACTGGAAAAATTACATGAGCGAAGATCAAATAAAAAGAATGGACCAAAGATTTGAAGAAAAGCTAGGAAAATCAAACGCTCGTTATCTATGGAAGAATTATGATTTTTAATAGCCAATGAGAATTTTTTAAATATCAATCATAATTGTCATTATTACGCATAAATTTAAAAGTTTTCAATATAATTTATTCAATAATTTTTTTTATTTGAAGAGTCAGATTATGGATGAGTTCCAAACCTCAACAGTAAGTCATCAGTGATTAGTCTCTTTTGACCTCAGAAATAACTCAGCATCAGTATGTTTCTGGAACGACTTGCTGAGTGTGGAGATAAGACGGCGGCTAACATGATGATGAAGACAACAATAATGAATGTTACAACTTCATTAACGTCATTAGAAAGCACTAAAATTTATTTGCCAGAAAACAACAATGATGATAATGATTTATAACACTCTCTAACTTTTAAAATCTTATCACCTAATAAGAACTACTTTCTCCGCGACGTTGGATAAACGGTGTAAACCGGTGTCAACACACTCACCATCTTTTCTCCGCGATTCCTGTGATGACCGTTTGTTGAGCTCAACACTGATTGGCTTGTTGAGCTTTGGAACGGTTTGCTGAGATTTTTTACTCATCACTGATTAGTCTGTTGAGGTTTGGAACGCACCATTCCTTCTCTAACCAATCCTTTCGGTATATTTTAATTAATGGTAAATACGAGAATGGTTTGATGACACGAATAATTCTAAAAAAAGTTTAAAAAAATAATAATTGATTGAAGTCTAAGGTGGCAAACATGAAACCTTAAATCAAAACATTCATAATCAAATATAAAGTCTATGAGTCAAAATGCCACATTTTTTTTTTAATTTATTTTCTAAAAAATCAAAATTATAATTTATGCGAATTATATTATAATGGTGACAATATATAATCCATAATCAAATATAAAGTCTATGAGTCAAAATGCCACATTTTTTTTAAATTTCTAAAAAATCAAAATTATAATTTATGCGAATTATATTATAATGGTGACAATATATAATTTATAATATTTATAGAAATTAATAGCAGATTTCAGAAAATGGCGTTTAATTCAGTTAAATATAATGACAAGAAAATTAGCAATGGATGCCATATTTATCAGCGTAATATAATTATACTTCTTTTTTTATAAGCAATTTAATTTTCGTTATAATCTCTTATCATTAATTGTAAACAAATATTAATTTTTAAATACAATGTAATGTATATATACAGATAATAATATGTAAACGAATATACTATAAATGGTTTAGTCTATTTAATAGGTTTATATAAACAGCATTGTATATATTAAGGTATTTTGGTAACTGTAAACACAAGTCATCTCCTGTCTATAGTTATCCAAATTTCTATTTACTTGACGACAGCATCGGAAGTCAGTATGGAATTTATGGGAGAGACGAAGTTCATTTATATTACTACGCCGATGATATATTCCACTAAATGGGCGCGTTCCAAACCTCAACAGCAAGTCATCAATGATTACTCTCTTTTGACATTAGAAATAACTCAACATCAACTTGTTTCTATTTCTGTTTGACGATGATAATGACTTGTTACACTCTAACTTTTAAAATCTTATCATCTAGCAGGAACTACTTTTTCTGCGACGTTTAGAAATAACTCAACATCAGCTTGTTTCTATTTCTGTTTGACGATGATAATGACTTATTACATTCTAACTTTTAAAATCTTATCATCTAGCAGGAACTACTTTTTCTGCGCGTTAGCGGTAGGTATAAACCGATGTCAACACACTCACCGCCTCTAGATTGCGATGACTTTTTAGCATCGGTTTACACCGTTTTCTAACGTCGCAGAAAAAGTAGTTCCTGCTAGAATCTTAAGATTTTAAAAGTTAGAGAGTGTAACAAATCATTATCATCGTCAAGATTTTAAAGTTAGATAATCATTATCATCGTCAAACAGAAACAAGCTGATGTTGAGTTATTTCGTGCTAGATGATAAAATTTTAAAAGTTAGAGAGTGTAACAAATCATTATTATCGTCAAACAGAAACAAGTTGATGTTGAGTTATTTCTGACGTCAAAAGAGACTTACCATTGATGACTTGCTGTTGAGGTTTGGAAAGCGCCCAATTATTCACCACGTTACAGTAACTCGTCATAATTTTATGACAAATAAGCTATAAGCTTCGAATAAAATTACGATATTAACGTGATTTTAATATGTAAATTATGTGTGTGTCTATAATATATATGATGATCAGATGCGCAATGATGTTCTGCGCATTCTGCGTTTTAAATTGGCAGAGAGTTGTAATTTTAAGTCGTTCTCGAGCGGCTGTATGATTAGCCGTCACCAACGATCTAAATATATGGAGAGCCTGTTCAATACTAACAACGAGTGAAGCCACTGAAGTGGTAGGGTTACTTGGTATTATAGTGTATATTGGAGTATTACACCCTTTTTATTAATTGTTTGGATCTGTTCATCGTATTGTCCGTCCACGAAAGCCGCGCCTATCTAAGGTGGATGAGTCCAAACGCGAAAGGGAGAGTCGCAGTTGGTATAAAGATGGATGGGAATATTGAATTAATATATTAAGTTCTGTTAAATATACTATTTCCAACGTCATAATTAATCATTTAGCATTCGACATTACAATAAACTTCCATTCAACTTCAGTTATCTTGCGTTTGAAAACATCCATGTGCGAAGCTGTCATCCCTATTTTGTCACCGGACTCGTTCAGTTAGCGCACGCGTACTTGCGGCTAAGCTTGACGGACAGTATTTACTAACATAAATGGGATACGTCTGGCCAAATAGTCGCGGTTAAGCTTGACGGACAGTATTTACTAACATAAATGGGATACGTCTGGCCATCAAAACAGTTTGCTATATCGTCGATTTTACGACGTTGCTACATTGGTTTACCCCCAATGAACGGTTTCACTCGTTGCTAGTATTGAGCAGGCTATCCATATATTAAAATCGTTGGTCGTTACACAAAGCAAATTGCATTGAACGTTTATTAGAAATTGAAAACCGAAAACACAGAGGCAACGATTACATAAAAATAAACACCGTTCTTACTGACGCTGTTACCTTTTATATCGAAATCGATTGTTCCGTGCGCATTAATACACTCATAAAAGTTGGTAATACGCCGCTCCCATAGACTTAATACTGACTTCCGATGCTGTCGTCAATTATAGTTTTCTTTATTATTTTAATTATTGTTGCCGTAAAACGCTCATCAATAACATCAATTTTCAGTAATTAGAAAATAGTTCATTACTTGATCATTAATTATTGTAACTTTTTAAGACAATTTTTACGAAACTAGATTTTAAAAAATAACGAAAATTTAATTTAAAAAGCTGCTGTATATAAATGTATATTTTTAGTGATGTAATTATATTAAAAATGGATCGTACGAATAAAGTGTTTCTTGTATATTTTATGTAGAATTCAATTAAGCTATTAGTATATCCTACAATAGCTCACACAAATGTAATTCCAAAGTTAGCTCTCCGCTTAAAATTATTATCGATGATTTTTATCGTGAATTATTGACGATTGAATATCATATTAAAGTTATTAAATATATTAAAATACGTAACACAACGTGTTAAATTATTAAACATAATTAGGTAGTCGCAGTACGAGTATGGCATTAACTCACTACTAAACTAACATTCGGATGGAACATTGATTCCAATGCAATATTAAGTAGATAATTAATTTATTGAACAGAAAAATGTGAATTTCAATGAAATCTTATGCAGTATTTCACTTTTATAATTTTTTTTTCTGCTAGCCTTTGACTAGCAGCATTTTGTGTAGAATTTACTCAAAATCGTGCTTGAATGTGTCTATAACTGTTCATCGGGATCAATTATTGCGTATTGTATATAGAAAATTAATATTCGCTTTATTATCATTATATTAAAACATAAATTTTTATTACTTATCTTTAGAATTAAATTTTCGTTCAATTATCGAACTTGTACACATTATGCGAACTTTTTGTTTTTAAATGAGAACTGTTACTTCATTTTTTCATACTACAGCGGACTCCCGTATAACGCGAAGGAAGTCGGATTCGGTTTTTCACGGAATTGCCAAATGTGATACCATTCGATAGATCTCATCAAAACTGATCAAAAATTGTTATAGAACCATGGGCGAAAGCGGCACCGATTAGAAGATATTTCCAAAAATTTATCTCGGAATGCGGACTCCCGTATAACGCGAAGGAAGTTGGATTCGGTTTTTCACGGAATTGCCAAATGTGATACCATTCGATAGATCTCATCAAACTGATCAAAAATTGTTATAGAACCATGGGCGAAAGCGGCACCGATTAGAAGATATTTCCAAAAATTTATCTCGGAATTGGTAAATGAACCATGTACTGCTGCCATATTGAACGAGAAGTAAAACGTCACGTGACCATCATCGTAATAACGAAAACCTATGGTTTTACACATTGTTTTAAAAGCCAAAGATATACCGGGAATTGTTCTTACGATTATGTGGGTTATGATTTTATGCTGAAATCCATAAGTTACTTATGCAATTTATGGATTTATATATTATATATATATATATTAATATATAATATATATTTGCATCAAGATGTATAATTACATCATCTTAAAAGTGTTCTTGCCAAGGAGTTTGAATATATTCTTGCGCGACCCCTTCAAGATGTATTACAGTAAACTTTCGTATAACGTGCTCTCCTAAAACACGAATTCATATAACGAAATCGCTTCTCGATAATACGAATTCATGCAATTTTAAATCTTGAAAGTGTCGGGCAAGACATTGTCCCTTTCAAGATTTTGTTGTGATAAGACTTTTTTCATATAGCTACTTATCGGTTACGTTTTCGCGATTGATTTATATACCGATTTAATACTAGTAATATGACTTATTATGCAAAAATCTCGGATTCTGTGAAAAGCAGAATCTAGATCGGAATGCAAAAAATATCGGATTCCGTGAAAAGCAGAATCATGCCATGGAGGATATGTCGAAATTTCCTCGGAGGATACGTTCAGCGTTATAGGAAATCGCGTTATATGAGAGACGCATTATCAGACGATTTTATGCAAATTTAAACTTGTCTCCGAGTTCCCGCACTGATCGCATATTGCTAATGAAATGTGCGTTAGTTTCGAATATGTTTTATTGTGTGCAGTGTGTTAATTTAACATTTTTTTAAAGATGGTTTCTTTTAATAAAAAAAAAAAAAACAAACCAGAATGCAGGTAACTAAATTTAAAAAAAATATTATATACAAGTAGACCACTGTATAACAAACTCCGAAAACGCGGATTCGTATAACTCGATGGAAAAGTTGTTAAAGTTGTCATGGAAACGAAATAAAACATCGTTTGGTTTTTATTTCAGTCAACGGATATTATAGGTAACGGGTAAGTAACGTTAAAAGAATTTATCCTACTCGTTATACAGGATTGTTTATAGCGTTATATGAGTACTAATCGCAATTTTTTCGTCGCGTTATACGAATTCGCATTATATAGAAGTTTACTGTATAATATTTTATTGTATACAGAAAATTTTTATTGGATTTTTAAAATAGGAAAGCACGTTATATAGAAGTTTACTGTATAATATTTTATTGTATACAGAAAATTTTTATTGGATTTTTCTTTGTATTAAGTTTGTACTTTTTACCCGGAAGTTACAATTTTATCAGGAGAATCACTAGAAAAATTCCTTCCGGGCGCAAATTTTTGATTAGTTAATTTAATGAATAATACAAAATAAAAGGATAAAATTTATTAAATTACTGTATATCAATTCTTTAATTATATTTAATGCGGTAAATATATAACAGTTTATGTAATATATAAAAATATCTAACAAGAAACAACTGGGGCATAAAAATCACTCGAAATCGGAAAAAGAACTAAAGACTGAAATTGTGGACTAAAGACTGTGAAGTATGTTTTGTCTACAAGACAACCTGATTGTCAAAATAACCACAAGTATTTATCTTCCCACCTTTTCAATGTTAAACCTAACATCGTGTATCATTGTAAAGAATCTCTCTCAATAAATGGAGTTTTGGTTCTTACACCATAGTCAGTTTATGTAATATATAAAAATATCTAACAAGAAACAACTGGGGCGTAAAAATCACTCGAAATCATCAAATATGGCCTAGTGATGCCCCTGGATTTTATCTTTTGTCTTTTGAACTAAAACAGATAAGATAAATAATCATAATATGTTCGATATCCCATAGGAAAGTATCAATAAATACATGCTGAACATTATCAAATTGTGAAATTTGCTATAAGGCACATTGTTCAAATGATTCCAGTTTCAAGAAAACACTTCTAAAATCAAATATATTTATAGATATAGCAATAAAAAAGTGCATATAAGTAAGAAAACAATATGATTTAATATAAAAAAGGTGTTTAATAGCATAAAACTGTATCATTATTAAAAAATTCGTGAATAAAGTTAGCAACATGATTTCATTGTTTTATAATTTTCCATAATTTTAAACATATACAATAAATTCCTACTTATCATCAATTTATGTAGGTTTTTATCTCATCAATAATATATTCGTGTTCCGAATGACGTGTCCGACTTATGAAGCCGTTCCGAATATTAATAGCTTTTTTAAATTATTAATGTTTTACCTTCAGAAGTGCAAATGTTCTATCTTGATAATTAATATATTTAAATATTTTATTTATTAAAAGAAGCTGTCTTTATTTTTTACGTTCAGTTGGGCCATCTCCATTCCACTACGCAAACAAAAAAATGATTAAAAAAATATATTTTTCAATCACAAGGTTCTGAAAGGTCCTGGTAGTGACATATGGAAATTGTGATCCATATCTTACATCACCTACATCATCTGACCCATCATTTTTACATGACGAATTTGAATAGGTTTGTCTAGTTAAGTTGGAAGTACTGTAGCGATGCAGGGGATGAGTCAGAATTTCTATATGTCACTACCAGGGCCTTTCAGAGAAAATGCGAAGTCCTTCAAAATGACGAAATCGACAAATATATAGTGGTAAGTGTACAAGAAAAACGTAAACATTGATAGAGAACTTCGAATTTTGTCAAACACTGAAGCTCCAACAGTATAAAAATATACAAATATATTTTTTCTTACATATTGAGGCCCCTAATATCGTGAGGCCTGGGACAGCCGCCCATCTTGCCCCCTCTGATAGCTCCTGATCACTACCAATATTTCTCTGTAAGAAGGAGAATCAAAAATAAAATTATATATTTATTTTCGCTAATAAATAAAATAATAATTAAAATGAAAATTTATACAGAAAATATGCTAAGAATATATTATAATAATTAAAATTTAAATTAATTATGCGATTTTTTGCCATATTCTGTAGCATAAGCGAACGATTAATAATTTTTACAGTTTTTAACTTGCACAATTAGCATAATTTATCCAGATTCTGCAATATGTGTTCAGAAAAATTTACATAGTTGAAAATAACTTGTCGTCATGAAAAACTATTCTACACATAAGAAATTATTAGTCACCTGTTGAATGCGTGGTTATCGTATTTAGGAGCGTCACGAATCGAGCAGGTGCAAATCGTGACTATGAGCAAACGGTTCGTCGGTTCATTGTATGTTGTCGACGTAGTCATGAGGTATAGTGAATTAAAAAATCACATTATGTAGAAAAATTGTATGCTGAATTATTGAAAAATTAATATAAGTACGGATGGTGAGGATTTAGAACTTATAACGACAATTTGATAGATAAAATACGAATATTATAATGTTTAATTCGTGAATAATATGAGCAAATATTGAACGTATTGTTAGCAATTCTGATATGGAATCGATACCAAAATGT
The DNA here is from genome assembly GCA_000484575.1 of Olivierus martensii. Classification (NCBI taxonomy): domain Eukaryota; kingdom Metazoa; phylum Arthropoda; class Arachnida; order Scorpiones; family Buthidae; genus Olivierus; species Olivierus martensii. Next base: position 53,633 of record AYEL01065578.1, read on the forward strand.
ATAAATAAATTATTTAGAAAGTGAAAGGAAAATGCGACTTAGTGAATCGCCATAATGAATTGTTGTCTGTGCATCTAACCATTAATAATTTTCGAATGAATGGCTGGATTTTTACAAAATTCGGTAGGAAAGTCACGCCAGCGAAGGTGACCTGTACGCCCTACTTTTTGATCCCTTACCTTGAATCATTTAAACATGGCGGACGTATGAAGAAAGTAGGCGGATTAGTTCTTTTCAGAACTTGTTATCAATCAATGATCTCGTCCGAAGACAAAAATGGTAAGGTCATTCTACAGCTAAAATGATGTATTAAAATATGAATGTAGTTAATTACTACACGCATTTTTGGAAGAATTGTGTGCTGAATGCATTAATAATGGAAAATATAGATCAATCTGGGAAATTTATATATCTCATTCGTACTGTTCAATTTTTGTTTCCACAGCTTTATATGAGATATATAATTTTTCTCTTCTTTTTTTGTTTCTTATTTATCAGTTATTTTATTTATTTAGCAATATATAATTTAATAAAATAATAAATTTATCGAATATGAATATTATTCCTTAAACTTTGATCATTTTTAAAGATAAAATGATGAAATTTTACCAGTTTTAACTCATAACTCTTGAAAATAAACGCATTTAATTCCATAAATCTAAAGTTATAAAATTCAAATTAATTTTGTTAATACGAAGATTTTATAGTAGATATTTGTTTAAATAATTATTTATTTGTACATATGCTAACATAACTTAAAAAGTTTTTATTGAAAGGTACTGAGAAAGCTTCCTAACCACAGAATATTGAAAATTTTCTTTATATATCTGAACTTATAATTTTCTTGTTAATTACTTGTTAAACTTAACAATTTTAATTTTCATTATTTTTTATTAAATTCATTAATATACTTCAATAATAATACTAAAATGAGTTTCCTAAACAATCATGATTACTGTCATATAACTTTTCTTATATTTTTAGCGTTTATTATGGAGTATTGGTTTCGTATGACTTTATACACAAAAAATAATATAGAATTTATACAAAAATTAAATTAAATATTTAATTTTGCACTTGCAAATTGTTACGTGAATTTTTTTTTTATTGGCATTAAATGCGAATATAAAATGCTATTTAACTATCGGAATCCCATGATGTTAACTGTCAGTTAAATGGCTCAAAACTTTTTAATCGCGTACTTCTTTATGAATAAAAAAAATAACACATTATTACATTATAATGAGCATCTCTGAAAATTATTTATGCTCCCTTAAGGGTATTGCGCTACACTTTAGAGACTACTGAGTTGTTGCTCAGATTGTAATGAAGTTGGCTGCTTCGAACGTTTGCTAATGTAAAAGAAAAGATGTTCCCCATGCTTATATTGCTCTACCTTTTTTATTTCTGATGATTAGAGTGATATAATTTCTAATGCTATTAGAGCTATGGAACCGCCTTTTTTGCATTTCCGACATAGTTCCCCATGCTTATATTGCTCTACTTTTTTTATTTCTGATGATTAGTGATATAATTTCTAATGCTATTAGAGCTATGGAACCGCCTTTTTTGCATTTCCGACATGGATTCCTTAATGAAAAATGTTCACTTAATCATTCCTTACAATTCTTTAAATTTGTGGAACGTTTCATAAATTTCAGTGCTAAATAAAATATCAATGTTTTATTCTTCTTGTGTTCATCATCATCATTTCTATTTCATCCACTTTTGGATATACAGTCAAATCTCGGTTTACGAACGCCTCGGATCACGAACAATTCGGTTTACGAACAAATTTTCCGAACATAAAGCGTCTCGGATGACGTACTGTGTCTCGAGTTACGAACACACCAGCCGTCAACATAAACATTTTCAATGATAATGCCATGTGTCACTTTAGAAACATTTTAAAACGTAGACAAAAACGAATCACATTTTCAATGCTAATGACATCTATCACTTTAGAAACATTTTAAAACGTAGACAAAAACAAATCACACTGGACACTTTTTAGTGAGACAAGGCCCAGTGGGTCTGAAGCAGAGTCTAGTGGTACCAAAAGACAGAAAAAGAAAAAGCATCCCCTTCCAAACAATAACATTTCACTTCCTTACCACATCCACTTACACCATCAACCCTTCTCCATACAGGTATGGTAAAACTAAATTAAGTTTTAGTCTATATTTGATCTGCTTAGTGGGTATTTATCTTTTTTTTTTGTGATAGATTTAATAGTTTCCATTGATTTTGTGTTAAGAACTTGTGCACAAAGTACTGTTGCTAAAGTTTAAATAATCAATCATCTGGGGTCCAGGGAGGAATTAATCCATTTTACATTAATAGAAGATTTGGGGAAAACAGTTTCGGTTTACGAACGACCTTCAGGAACGAATTAAATTCGTAAACAGAGGTTTGACTGTATATGCCTCCTTTTGTTCCAGATGTACTTTTTGTGCATCCACTGGGAACCAATTACTTTTCTTATATCATCTTTCTATCCTTTGCATTGAATGACATGATGTCTTTCCCCTTATTTCAGTTGCCTGATGGACAAAGAGAATTACTCTGTTGTCCAACCGTTATCGGTATATCTCGCTATGTGGTCTGTCCACTTACTGCTCTGTCTTACTGCTTGTAATTACCAGCATGTCTTCTACTTTGGTTTGTTCTCTTGTCCATATCTTGATCTTGCGGTTCCTCCTGATGAATCCAAACAGGTATCTTTCCATGTTTCTTTGAATTGTTACTAAGCCTCCTAGTAACTTAGTAACAACCCAAAGAAATTACTAGAGTCTGTCTCCTCTATGTTATCATAATACAAATATTATAGAACTGATAACATATAACATTATACGTGCTTTTACACACGTAGGCCTGCTATTCTTATTATGTAAATGCTAAAAATTGTTTTCAATTTATTATCAAGATTAATAATAATTATTTATTTGAAAGATTATTATTTTGTCTAAACTAACAGAATAACACCACAAAAAATATCCTTAATCTTTACTTTAATCTTTTTTCGTATTATTCATCACATTTTTTATATCCTTCTATCCTGTCGCGTAAAATTTTGAATTCTGTCCGTTCTTTCCTCTTTTACATAATTTAATTTATGTAACGTGTAATTTAACGTACCGGTACTTTTTGAACAATTTTATATCCGTCGTCAAACATCAAAATCTTGATAATATAATACCGCACATCTCTTCTTAACTGTCACAGAGGTTTACATGAATATCGTATTTACTCTGTTTGAGAAACATGAATAGACCGTGCCTCATTTAACCATCAAAATCTGATTTTCAATGAGAAAAACCTGACAGTCATCTTAGACATTTATTTATTTCGTTCTTTTTATTCGTTGCTATATTTAAAAATATTCAAATTAGAATTTTATTTATCCAAAATTCAATCATTCATATTTAGTTGTTACTTCAGAAAGAAGGGCTAAAATTTTTCTATTTTTTGCGTAAGGCAGTTATCCTTTGAAGCAATTATAATTAAATTATCCATAAATAATTAGGTTTAGATCTCCATTTTGGATATTTTTACCTCATTTAGTTATTTGCATAAATTTTATGTATGTAAATCTGCGTGATTTATCATCATACTAACTTAAGGATATTATTGAAACTCTCCTACTCAGCAATACTTTGTTCGTATTAAGTTATAAAAAAAATAAAAAATACTTCGATATTGTTCTACCGAAACATGACTTTATAGGCGTTCCTAGCATTGGTGTCACCCCTTCTCTCTCAAAATTAATAAAATGTTTGACAGTTCGTTAGAAAGCATGGATTTAAGAGTTCATAGGAGATATCATTTATTGTTAGAACCTAAACATTAAAAGCCATACATACATATACCGGCTTGGTCGTCAGCATGGATTTACAGTTGCAAAATTGGCAAAAATATAATTTTTTAACATACGTTTGAAAACATCGGGTGTCGTCCCCACGATGGTGTCATGATGGGGTGACACCATCGTGGGGGGTGATACTCAAAGTCATCCCCACGATTATAGTGATGTCACTGTATCTATTACTCTCACGATGGGGTAATAGATATAGTGATATCACTAGTGTCACCCGATCATCGCGACATCATCGTGAGGGTGACATCCGATGCTTTCAAACGTATGTTAAAAGATTATATATTTGCCAATCTTATAATTGTAAGCTCACACTCTTACGACCAAGTCCATATATGTATGGACTTGGTCGGGAGTGACCCCCACATCCTCTGGTGATGTCATTGTATCTATTAATTCTTTGTATGCTTTAATTAAATTAAATTTTTTCTGATGCAAGATCACATTAAATATATATATAAAATTTGAATATTTTTATTACAAATTAAACTACTATAACGCAATAATGAAGCCAAATGTCGTATTCATTCTTATCATTTTAACGATTAGAAACAATTTTCAAACTGCAGTTTTATAGAGATATTATCGAAAATGTTTCTCTTAAGAGAAAAATAAAAATTAAATTAATGACAGGATATTCTTTATCGTAAACATCTTCAGTAATGAGTTAGAAAAGGAAACGTTAATAAACGAAAATGTTAGGAATTATTAGACATTTTTGAACGCCTTTAACATATTCACTTCAGTTTTACTTAATTTAGATTGTTTTCTGTTCCAGAAATTGTTGAGTGTTTGGGAACGAAACATTATAATAATAATTTTATGCCATTTCGTAATCTGTCGACGAACTCTTCCATATAAGTTTGTAGTAATTCAAAATAATCGAATACAATGCCAAATGTAGGGCGAACAGTTTCCTTTAGTTTAATAACAATTGTATTTCAAACTTTTGTTGCTTTAAATAAATTATATAACATAATGTCGACCTAATTTATCATAATTTGCATATTCTACACGCTTACATAATTTAACGAAAAAGAATTTTTCTCTATTTTTATGTTATTAAAATTGAACACGGAAATCTGCGCTTTAATTAAAGAATAAAAATTTATTAATTTTTAAAAATTTTGATTAGAATTTGAACATTTTATATGGAGTGACCCGAATAAAATTATTCAATATTTATTTAGCAAAGTGCTAAATATTGAACAATTGAAGAGTCGAGTAGATAAAAACATTAAGTGAGCAAACTCCATATTTGGAAATACTGTAATATCAATAGATAAAGAAGCTTAGAGGCACGACAGTAACTCCCAGCCAAGTACAGTAATATCTATAACTATTTCTCATTACAAGAATCATTACGATCGAAATTCGACCCGCTAGAACTTATATCTTTATTTATCTGACATTTGTATTCGATAGAAGTGTTTGATAGGTCATAGGAGGTCAAATTTGACGCATTAAATCGAATTAATGAAAGAATTAAAGCTGTAAATAGTGAAAATTGGAAGAAAAGCTTCGATTTTCTTCTACTCGTCCTCTTTGGCAGACATCTTTCGAAATTTTTATCGCAATCAGATCAAAATAAAGGGGATATGAGAATCCCTTCTCTGTAAACATTTCTACAGGTCGCATGGTTCAACCAGTTTTGATTTAATTTAGAACATAAATATATCCTAGAGCAGGTAAAGTCTGATAAAATTTCTGGCTCAATTGAGATGAATTGAGTGTAGAGGAAGAAAACACTTTTTTTCTTCTACACTTTTGGTTTCAACCAAACTTGGTATATGATATTTCGTTATTTAAGTTAAAAAATTTGAGGCTAATAGGGCCAAAATGAAAGGAGTATGGAATCCTTTCAATGTGAACTTTTCTATGGTTACATCATCTGACGATTTTGATGAAGTTTCGAATACAGTATACAGTATGTATATATAATTTTTGTTAAACAATATTTTCTAAGAATTTTGGTTTAATCAAACAAAAAATAAAAGAACGTATTTAATGATACGCTAGCATTTTGTTGGCAAAACATCCTTTGAAGAGAACGATTTTCATTTAAACAATATTTTGTGTATTAAGAAATATCTAACATAAAGAAAAATAAGCCCAGCATAGTATTAATAAATGAGGACATTTGTTACAATTCAGAAGCGGCAACTTTATTGATAATTTAAGAAAAAGTAATAAAATCGACCAAATACAATTTTAGAATAAAGAAGAAAATACAGCATAATTCGTTGAAACAAATTCATATTCTAGTAGCGTTACAACAATCAAATCTCTAAACAGTGATTTATTTGTTTTTCTTTTTATCAACTCTTGTTTTTTTTTTGTTTTAAACCAGTTTGTTATGGCACTTAAAAAAACTTTAATCTCAAAATTAAAAAAATCTGCTTTTAACTTTATGCTCAATTGTCTCAACTCTATGGGTTAGTCACCTCTGGCTTACAGTTCTTAGTAGAGTTTATGCTGTTCAACAGTTCCCATCCGTCGATGCAATTATTCTTTCTGAAGAATAATTTCCATCTACAGAAACTATTCAGTTCTTCAAATGCGTTTTTTATTACTATTCTTCCCTTTAGCTTACAATCGATAGATTCAATTGGCAGAATAACTTTTTGCCATGTTATAAGAATAGATTACAAATACAGTAAACTCTTGTATAACGCGCTCCCCTATAACGCGATTAGTACTCATATAACGCATTAAAAACAGTCCCGTATAATGCGTAAGATAATTTTTTAACGTTACTTACCCGTTACTTATAATATCCGTTGATTGTAATAAAAAACCAAACGACATTTACTTCGTTTCCATGACAACTTTAACAAGTTTTCGGTTGAGTTATACGGATCCGCATTTTCGGATTTTGTTATTATACATGGTCTACTTGTATACAGTAAACTCCCGTATAACGCGACTAGTACTGATACAACGCTATAAACAGTTTCATATAACACGTAGGATAAATTTTTTTAACGTTACTTATAATATCCGTTGACTGCAATAAAAAAACCAAAAGACATTTACTTCGTTTCCATGACAACTTTAACAAATTTTCCGTCGGCTTATACGAATCCGCATTTTTAGATTCCGTGTTATATGAGATCAAACTCGATAAGTGAGATCTATTTGTATATAATATTTTTTAAAATTTAGTTACCTGTATTCTGTTTTTATTTTTATTTTTCCTTTATTAAAAGAAACCTACTTTAAAACAAGTTAATTAACACACTGCACACAATAAAATAATATTCGAAACTAACGCGCACATCTCGTTAGTAATATGAGATCAGTGCTGGAACTCAGAGACAAGTTTAAATTTGCATTAAATCGTCTGATAATGCGTGTCTCGTATAACGCGGAATGTATTCCCCGCATTGTACGGGAGTCCACTATATATGACCAAAAAAATTAATTATATAAATAAAAAAAAAGTAGATTTTCACGATTAATTTTTACAAAATCCTTTTATATTTTTTTTTTATAGAATTACTCGCATACTTGTATATAATTCTCTTTTTTTTGTGTATGCATTTAATCATCATTATCACTTTCTCCTGTGAAAATTAAGAAGAAAGTATTCGTCTCTATTTTCGTTTTGCTTCTGATATTTAATTATGTTTTAAAAAAGCTGCATAATGGTAACAAAAGTGAGATGGCCAAGGACGAATTTTGTTGGGATCATCTGTTGACGACCTTATTTGGCGCATTTTTAAAAACCGAATTTTATATTTATGAATGCAAGAATGTCGAATGGACGCAAGGCCAAACGGGAATTTTCTTCCTCCGACTGCGCTCAATTAATTTTTCTGTTTATCAATGTCCTTCGCTAAGACATCGAACTGTTCTTACTCACTCGAACAGGTTTGGATTACGATGGCGTACTTTTATTATTTTCTCTGGCTTAAAAATCGTTTCCATGTCGAGAGAAAATTACAAGGTCTTCGACACTCCCGGTTTCCGGTACGTTAACCAATCGAGAGAGCGTGTCCGGTGACGTCACGAATACATCTGAAAGTTTGACAGTTCTCGCGTTGCCAAGGTTACAAGACTTGGAAGGAGACAACGCACCCGTTACCACGACGACCAACAGCGCTGTGCGTCTCAGTACAGAGTTTAAAGCAAAGGGAACTCCCGAATTGTAAAGTATTTATTATTTATATTTCTAATTTTAGTTTTTATTACCTAGCAACTGAACTTTATTATCGTTTTATTAATTATATTTATCATTACGGTTTAATTAAATAAGATATTTATAAAATAATATAAATTAGAAGAGAAATTCGAGAATGGTTAGTTGTTGGCAGACGACATCCGCTACAATTAGCGTTCTCACGTGATTAGTGACGTATAAAAGGAATTATTTTTATTTACGATAGAGAAATTTTTTATGGACGAAATTTTCAATCGTTATAGGAACCAAGTTTAAAATGCTGTACGTCAGGTGGTACTTTGATTTCTTTTTAAGTAGGTCTACAATCGATAACTGGTCGTTGCCACGCTTAGAATACATCTGGCTCGACTTGACACGAGTCGTTCTCTCGGGACATCCTTTAAGTGTCCTTTATGTTTATTATGCCATTGATGCTAGTTTAGTTTTAAGCTTGCCAGCAAGTGGTGTACTATTTTTAATGGTGAATTAAATAAGGCGCGCTTATAAATAAAAAAATTCGGTCAGAAATATTCGTTATCGTGCTTTCGCTCCACTTATGCTGACAATGATGCAAACCAAAGTTCACTGGCACTAGGTACTTGCGCATCGAAGAGACGTCGTCATAAAGCATTCGGAGGTCGTTCTTATCTCGTTCTCTTACGAAATCACTTTGTTTACACCATCGGCCGTTGAAAGTTAAGAAATAAAACGTTTGAATATAGGATAGATACATTTTTTGATGACATTCCTGATCTATTAAATCTGCCATTTTTGACAATTTATACTAGTGTTTAGTGATCGAAAGAATGAAAAGGCTAACGAAAGATTGTCATGGGGTGTCGCAAAGATAGCCTGTAGCCTACTTCAGATCACTGTTTTCAGTAGATAAGTTCGAGTGGGATTATAAGATAAAAAGAAACGCTTGTTGCGCTGGATTCTGATTCTGCGTTATAGAACGATGCGTTGGTAAGTCATTCAGGAGATAACTGTTCATTCTAACCAACGCTCTTCCATTGGCGAAAACTTCCTGTTGATGTTTACCTAGTTGAAAAAAGTATCTGGAGCAACCTTGATAGCGAAAGAATCTTCTCTAACTAAAAGGTCAGTCATTTTTTTTCCACACTTGTTTTTTTACTTATACAATAGATTCCATCTTTTATGACATACTACCCAATCTTTATTAGACCTTGTTCATAGCTATGTCAACAGCTGGCAAGTTGTCATCTTGAAATTCTGTGCAGTCATAATTATAGGTTAGCTTTATATCTCATTACTATTCACTTTAAAAATTCTTTTTATTAAGGTAAACAAAGTCAACTACTATATATTAAATGAATATACTGTATGCTTAAATTTTATAAATAAAATTGCTCCAATAATATTTATATATAAAATTACTGTATAAAGTGGGATCTAACTTATCATTTTATAAAATCTATCGACATTTCGATATTTATCTGAATATATGATCAATTAATCTTATTTCTTATATATTTAACATTGAAAACATCTGTTTTATTTTCAGCGATATCATTGTTATTGCTGTTTATCTAGTTTCATGTTATTAACTAACAAAATTTATCTTTTCAAACGGACAGACATCAAACATAAAATTATTATTTAGCTCCTAATTTATACATATACAGTAATAATTTTTGTAATTTTCATACAACATAAGTTATACAATATATCATTTAATATGTAATAATAATATTTTTCACGATTATATGTAAATATTTGACGATTTCAACATAAATTATTGGTTATAAGAAGAAGTAAAATAGATTTCTAGTGAGAAAAAATGGAATCCGCTTTTGATTTAACATTTCAAAATTTATCGTAAATTTTTAAAAGAATTTTTAAAGAGAATTTCTGAGAATTTTCGAATTTTGTATCTAGGTCTGTTTAGAAATGGGCAAAACACAACACGTACAATTCTTTCGTAAACTACGACGAACGCCAAAATTTTAAAAAGGTTTGGCAAAAATATTCAAGTTTATTCATGGATTTTCTGATATTTTTCAAACCATTAAAGAGCTTTTTTTATGATTTACGATCAATATTTTTATGAAAAAATTTGCCTTTAAAATAAGCGAATTTAAAAAAAAAAAAAAATTGGGAGTTCAAATAGTATGAAAAATAAGTTCATATTCGTTAGAAAACATTGATAAAATTAATTTAAACATATAAACATATATTAAACTTTTGTAAAAATTTAATATATGTTTACAGGTTTATATTTGATTTTAATTTGTGTTTATTTTGAGTAGATATTATTTTATTGAGTCTCAAAATAACGATCCTTAAAATAAGTTTAATATATGAATCTATTGAATCTTGAAACACAGTTTACTGGAGCCAATATCATAAATCACGCTATCTGTATACAGTAGATTTTAAATTAGGGATGAATTGCTTAATACTTGCCAAATTTCTAAAGATACATAAAAAACAAATTACAGTACATAACAAAGAAAAATATCCACATAAACATTTGTTGCCTTATATATATCGGGAAACAATCTTTTTTTTTATTAATCTAAACTCTGTTTATTGACGGTTTGTTGCTTTCTTACTGGAGAAAATTAAACTATTTTTTATAGGAAATGATTGATAAGTTGAACGAATTTTAAATTTATATTTTTAGCATTATTGATCAAAACAAAAAATAAGTCCAAAAGTTTGTTTTACTCAAACTTTTATCATTATTTTAAACTTTAATTATAAACTATATTTTGATTATACCTATATTATTTACTTATCAGAAAAATAAAAATTTAGTCAAGATATTTTTATAATTGGCAGATGATAAATATTATAATGAGTTATTGACTAAAATATCAAATGATCAGTGGCTATCAGAGGGGGACAAGAGGAGCGATTCCCCCGGCCTCAAGATTTTAGGTACCCCAAATTATAATTTAATATATTAGAAAAAATATATTTGTATATTTTTGTACCGTTCGAACTTCAGTGTTTATCAAAATTTGAAGTTTTCTATCAGTATTTTCGCATTTCTTGTACACTTATCACTGTATATTTGTCAATTTTATTTTGCTTTGTTTTTGAAGGGCCTCAAAAATATTAGTTGCCCCGGGCCTCGCATTTTCTATAAAAGTCCACGCAAATGATAATTAAAAATAAATAATACTGAATTATTAACAAAAACTCAAAAGATAAAATTTATGATTTGTCGGATTAAAAAGGCGAATAAGTTCGCATCTCCTTTTTGAATTAAGGTAGAGTGGGGTAAGTGAATTAACAGGTTTTTTTTTTATCATAAGATAAGCGAAATTTTGCTATTTGATATTGTAGTAATCTACTACAAGTTAATATCCATCTATATGCTATTTGATATTGTAGTATTCTACTACAAGTTAATATCGATCTATTACGTAGATATTTCGCACACTGATGCGATTCCAGTATTTACATCGACCTTTACAAATGCGTCGCGTCCGAACAGACACACAACTTTGACAATACCTTAAAAGTGCAATAATTCTTAAGATTACTTCATATTAGGGGCTATTTTTTGGTAAGTATGAAGAATATTGATTAAAGTTTACATTAAATAAACAATATTTATTTAATAATTAAAATTTTTTGAGAAAAATCCTGGTACGCTCTTGCACCGTAAATATTGTTACATGGGGCAAGTTCGGATCAGCACCTTGGGGTAATCGCGTATTAGGCTTTTTTGCCACATAACACGTTCAGTTTTATTGTTTCGTGTTCTACATTTTAATTTGTTTATTAATTTCTTTTTCTAGCATATAACATGGCTATAAGCTACGTCAGAAAAGCCAATACGGGCGATTATTCAAAAGAAATGAACGGAATATGAACGTTGTCGAGAAGATGATTGATAAATGCAAAGATATCAATTAAAATTTTCGTATAAATCATTTTTTATTTAATAAAAAACATTTTGTCATATTAAATAATAAAATGTGTGCTTTGTTACTTTAAAAAAATAAAAAGTGATGTAAAATAAATAATGTGAGAGGAAGTATAGTGAAATAAAACAAAAATGTAAAGTGATATAAGTACACAAGTTGTTATTAAACAATTTGTGTACTTATATCACTTTATATTTTTGTTTTTTTCACTGTACCGCCTTTCACATTTCAGAGTTCAATCCTTGTTTCTTTAACAAAGGATAACTATAAAAAACGGAAACAACCTAAAAATAATGCGGTAAAAAGCATTTTATTACAAATTTGTTCTTAATTCTGCTCGTAAGTTTCTTTAACAAAGGATAACTCTAAAACGAAACAACCTATCTTAATGCCAGTAAAATTTATAGCAAATTTGTTCCTAATTCTGCTCTTACCAATTAGCTTGTGTAAATAAACTTCAAAGAGTTTTTAACTTGCACGTACACTCTTTCCTCGTTTCGGGGTAAGTGCAGGATAGCTGACATTTTGTACGATTTTATAGCAAATTTAAAATTTTCAAGGATGAATTAAACGGTAGTAACTGCGCAATGTGATTGTTACCGACCCTGTTAAATATTTATACGATAAGTTAAAATATTTGCGTTTAAAATCCAACTTTGCAAAAACCACTCTGCACTTATCCCGCTCCACTTTATTTGTTTATTTATGACGAATGATTTTTTAATCAACAATGATCAAATTTTTATTTTTGAATTTCATGTCATAATAAACATGCGATTCATGTAGTCGATGTGAGCGCTATTCACAATTTAAGCTGACAAATCATAAATTTTATCATTTGAGTTTTCGTTAATAATTCGATATTTATCGCATAAAAATTACGAAAAATGTCTTGAATAAACTTTTATTTTAATAATACTATACTCGAATATTTTGATAAGTAAATAACAATACAATTGTAATCAGCTATTGCAGAATATTTAATGTTTGCTTTTATATTAACTTTTTTAGTAAATATAAATCTATAAATCTGAAATTTGACAGAAAGCAAGCAGTTTATCTTCAATTTATTTAAACATAATGAAAAGAATAACTTAGTGTGATGAATATTTAAAGTCTTTACTGTATTTCAGAAACAATTTAAACTATAAATATCCAGTTTGTTTGTTAATCAGGAAGTTATAAATTTTTCTTGAATATAAATTAATTTAGTCGTTTGGAAGAATTAAATAAAATTAAATTATATTTTGTAAATATAAAATGTGATCTTTACATAAATAATATTCATAATTAAAATAGAAAATAATTCATTATTTTATTTTTAATAACAAATAAATCTGAGCAATTATATTTTAATATCTGCTTTAAGATACGGTATAGTCAAACCTCGGTTTACGAACAAATTTTCCGAACTGAAAGCGCCTTGAATGACGTACTGTATCTCGAGTTACGAACATGCAAGCCGTCAACATAAACATTTTCAATGATAATGCTATGTGTCATCTTAGAAACATTTTAAAACAGACAAAAACAAATCACACGAAACAACTTTCTAGTGAGATAGAGGCCCAGTGGATCTGAAGCAGAGACGAGTGGTGCCAAGAGACAAAAAAAGAAAAAGAATTCCCTTCCGAACAATAACATTTCACTTCCTCATCATCTTCCATTTACGCCGTCAACTCTCCTCCATACAGTACGATAAAACTAAATTAAGTTTTCGTCTATATTTGATCCGCTTAGTGTTGTGTTTAGCTTTTTTGTGATAGATTTAATGGTTTCCAGTGATTTTGTGTTAAGAACTTGTGCACAAAGTAATATTGTAAAAGATTAAATAAGCAATCATCTGAGGTCTAGGAACGGATTAATCCATTTATACATTAATTCCTATGGGGAAAATAGTTTCGGTTTACGAATGACCTTCAGGAACGAATTAAGTTCGTAAACCGATGTTTGACTGTATATACAAAATATAGCTTTTCAAGTAATTAAACTAATATACTCAATAGAAGTTTGTACTGTACAGTACTGTACGTCATAAGAACAATCTGATATACAGAACAATATGGTATTTGTAACTAATATTATACAGTATAGTATTTCAGTGTATATTTATAAAAATATAGTATAGTAACTGTATTGACTTTGATTACTGTATAAGTTATCCTTGTATCGATTACAAATTTATTCTATCATAACAAAGCTATCAACTTTTAAATCTATAAAATATAAATAAACAAGCTATGGCCAAAAACAGAATTATAAATTATTGTATATCATTAATTTGAAACGCAACCTTAAGCTACTTCAGATAGCATTTCCTGCAGTTAGAAAGAAATGTTGGAAGAGAGAGATTTATTCAGATTTTTTTGTAAAAATAAACATTCTAGAAATAAAAATGTATATGAAATTATTATTATTATTATTATAAACTTCTTTTTGCAAAGATGGGATATTTACAATAAACTATTATAATATTAAAAGCTACTGCATAAACTACTAACAGATTAATTGAAATTTAAATGATTAATTATTATTTTTTTTCATTTAGTTGGAAAGATGATTTTTAAAAACAATTTTTATTTTATTTTTAATTGAATAACATTTATTTTTAGTTGGAATTCTGAATACATCAGATAAAAAACAGACTTTAATTAGATTTTATTGATCGACTATTTTTAAATCGGTAAAGTTATAGACTATCAATGGTATATTTTATTTAAATATATTATAATACATATTTACTGTCACACACAAAACATTTTTTGTGAAGAAATTCTTATACTCTATTGCAAACATTATCTTCATCCCATTGTCTTCTACAACTAGTTAATAAAGATGAATCGATGTCATTTTGTTGTTATTTATTGTTTCTTTTAATAAATGAGATTTTTTAATGTAACAATAAAAATTTAACATCATTTATACTTTAAAAATATAAGTCTAAATTGAATTGCTTTATAAATATTTCAGCATTTTTGTATGATTATATGAACTGCTATATAAATATTTTAACTGATAAATTGCAGAAACCTAAATGAAAAAAAAAAAAAAACTTTGAATTGTTTTCTTGATAGAAAGATGAAGTTATCAAATATGATAGCGAAAACATATTAATCATTCAGAACAATATTATTTTGTACTGTCGAGAGCTTTTTAAATAATGGAATTAGTATTATTTACTAGTTTGTGCAGTATTTTGAATCAGTTCTGATGACGGTAAATAAAAAATGTAAAAATAATAGTAATTTTAGATGCAATTTGTTATTTTTAATCTAAAAAAAATAAGCTAGATCTTATATTTCGAATTTTGTTTATTATTTCTCCTTTATTCATTGAATATCAGTGTTAATTGCAGGATGATGAGAATTTTTTATTGTCGAACATTCAGTGACATGGATCAGCATGGATAACGATCACCCAAACCAGGAACTGGTGAAGTGCGTAGTGGTGGGAGATACGGCCGTCGGAAAAACCCGCCTTATCAGGTCCAGGGCTTGCGATACTCCCTTGACCTTGAGTCAATTGCTGACAACTCATATTCCCACCGTTTGGGCTGTTGATCAGTATCGGATCCATAAAGAGGTGAGGATGTTTTTGAGTGATTGTAAATGATTCTAGTTTAATGTTAACTTCGATATTTTCGAAATATTATGTCATTTTTTGAAACTTTAAGAACATACATTCAACCTATGATGTTCAATTGGAACTGATTTTCTCATTTTTAAGTGAAAATCAGTTCCAATTGAAGATTTAACTCAATTATTTTTTGTTGAAAACTTGGTGTAAACAAAATACTGTAATGCTCTGTTTAGTGAAATTAATTAAAAATTTTAATCTTCTTAACATAATGTACAATCAGTTATTTAAATGGATTTAATTACGATAATTAATTATTGCAATTAAAATTTTTGGTATGTGACAACTTCTTAAACAATACTGATAAATCAATTTCAGTCACTATTCGCTTCAACATGTCCACATAACTCTGACTAAGGCATCTGTTATTCTGTCCATACATTTTTTGATGGTTATTACAGCTGTGCGTGTACAATATTTTTGACATATTTCCAAACAAAACAAGAAAAGTTGATATCTGGCAAATGTAAAGGTCATAGGATTGATTCAACACATATCAATCTATCCCCTGAAAACATTTTGTTATAGGATGCTTCTTAAACACAACAAACTCCAGTAGGATAGTACATCACGTTGATAAATGATATATAGTTTACTTTTCCTTTAATTAAGTGAGACCTCACGAACTGCTTTAATATGTCAAGGTAAACAATCATATTTACAATATTTTTTATTACAAAGATAAAAGGTTTTGTAAGGCATAAGAGTGTTCCTAATAATTACAATTTTCTAAGTTTGTTTACATGATATTACAAACTAAACACTATATTTGTAAAACACACTCATTATTCTAAACATGGAGCTTTAGAAAACCGGTTTGCTTTGTATTATTTATTTATATTTGCGTTGAAAATAGCGGAGTTATTTTTGGAACATTATGTACACGTTTAATATGTTTTAACTATTACATTAATTCATTTTTCCTTCTATTTTAAAATAATCTCTAAGTATTTAAAAATAATTCCTAAATAACGAAGAAGATATATTAACTGCAATACCAAAATATATATGTGATACAATATAATATTGATTTAAACAATAGATGATTTTATTTATAAATGATACCCCTGTAGGAACATCTGGTGCTACAAAAAATTATTGACCAACTCTGAGAATTAACAATAAAAAAATCTATTTTTGTATAAGTCAATAGCCAAATCTAGATAACAGGATTTTGAATTTAAAACTGGTTATTTCATCATTTAACAAATATATATATATTTTTTTAATCTAGTAATGAAAACAAATTATTTAATTAATTAAAAAATAGAAGTGCACTAGTTTTTAGTTTCTTAAAGATAATTTCTAGACGATTATTATTTTAAATTCTGCGAACAAAGTGTGATTCTATTGTTTGTTTGTGTTATAGCCTATATTACTTGACACCTGCAAGTGGTGTGACGTCGCAATTTCGGATTCTTTGTGTTATATATTACTTCATACCTGCAAGTGGTGTGACGTCACAGTTTCGGATTCCATTAGAAGAAACAAAAAAACGTCTGTCCGAGTTCATATAGCCAGGGGTGGGCAAAAGGAGGCCCGCGAAGGCATCTTATACGGCCCGCCGCATTAACTAGAACACATTACAGTTTCAAGGTCCACATTTGTAAAGTTCTATTCGAAAAGAAAAAGTAAAATAATGAATATTGGCGCTAGTGTACACGTACACTACCGAGTTATCCAAATTTTGATAATATAATTAACCATGAACATAATAAATTTCATCATTCACATTAAACTTTAAATTTGTTTTTACAAAATTAACTACGTAGGTACCTAACATTTTGTAACATTCTGATGTAATAGATTGTTAGCCATCAGTCAGTTTGATAAAATACTTGTTTTTAAGGAAATTATCTGAATTTATTAATTCGTAAGACGAATTATTTTCTAATGTTTCTAATGAAAAGTAGTTTCTACGGATGCATTTGAACTCTTTGCATACAAACAAAAACTTAGTTTCTACGGATGCTTTTGAACTCTTTGTATACAAACAAAAACTAAGAAAATAACAGTTTCTACGGAATGCTTTCGAACTCTTTGCATACAAACAAAAACTAAGAAAATAACACAGGTCTCTTTTGCATACAAACAAAAACCGAGAAAATAACAAAATATATATATAGTTTAAAAATAATATTGATATACGAATATATTCTTTGTGTAAATATCACAAAAGTGGTTACACACATTAGCGAGATTCACAAGAACGTGTGCGGATAAATTGGCGCAACCATATTCTTGTCTCGTGTGATGGTGAGAGGAATGTTTGTGCAAGAAGAAATCTTGCTTGAAATTGAATAGTCATTTTATGTAAAAATAGTTTTATTAATTATTAATAGATTAGCTAATGTTATCGTCAATAATTTCATTACATAATAATAATTAGGTTGGTTAGGTAGGTTAAGCCGCCATATCACACGATGGATATACTGTATCTAACGGCGGCCACTTATACAGCCCATCACAGACTGGCCAATACCCACGATGGAGTCAACCGGATGGTTGAAGGATGGGTTCAACGAGGCGGGCTCGGACCCCCATCCTCCCTAACTTTTATGATATACATTTTTCAACTATATAAGTGATGCATTTGTCAAAAACAGTCTACAAAAAGATTGTCTGTCCTAGTTTCTAAAGAGAAAAATAAAATAGAATAATAATTACATTATTTTCGTTGATAAAACTAACTAATAGATTCGCGTATAGTACAGTATATATTTTTATTTTAAGATGTTTGTAAAAAAAATGAATATGTTTCACGAATTTCCTGTATCGTGTTCATGAATCCTGGGGATTCGCGAACCACGAAATCGGAACCGATAGTTTGACTCATTTAAAAATGGCGAACATTAAAGTGAAACATTAAGGTGAATTAATTGATGGATTTTTATGAACTATTATCATCGCTATTACAGAAAGATAATAATGAGCTTTGATATCACATATCAGTAATCTTGTAATTTCACTATTTAAAATAGTAACCATTCAAATAGCATACAATTTTCTAAAATTCTTCCTAAAACTGCTGCACTATTACATTTTACTTTTACGAAATTCAATAGAGATGTTATGATAAGACTTTAATATTTTCAATCTGGCATCTTTAGCCAAATTCAAAAATACTGTAACAGTGGAATCGTAAGCGATTTATTATTTTTCGAACTGCTTGTTAATTCATTGATTATATTATTTTGTTCACGAATGATATGATTTTACAGTATTATTGATTTATATTTGGCATCATTCGATACATATAATAATCACATTAATATTTGTATTAATCAAATTTCCCAAATATAGTAATCTTCTCAAGCGTAATTGTAAATTTAATCCGATTCTATTCAACGAACAATAAAAGTCATCAAATTAAAATTTATCTAAGATTACCAAGAATGAAGATTACTAATAATAAAATCTTGTGAAGCTGGCAATCCTCATGTGATCGAGAGATATACGAATACGATATTTATAAGAAATTGTCATGGAAATTGTACTTGCACAATTCGGAGTGTTTGATATTAATTTTTCATGACGATTAGTATGAATTCGAAATCTGAAAATATAAATGATCAATATGATAAGGTTTGAAATTTATATCGGTAATCTTTTATTAAAATAATGATCTGTATTAATGCAATGTAACAGTAATAATTAAAAATTTAGTTTACCCATTTAGTACAATTTTACATTAGCGCCATATAAACGAAAATGGTACCGATAGAAAGATGACGACAAGTAAAGAAACCTTTCTAAAAGAACTGCGCTTCTATCTGGTGCAAGCGTCGAGAAAATAAATAATGAAATTATAGTATTTATTCACATGTAGTACCTGAACTGAACCGATGCGCGCCGCCATCTTGAAAAATTTTGAAATTCAAGATATACTGTAGTAGCATTTGGGATGAATATCTACCATGAACTCTACACAGTGGAATTATCGATTCATGTTTTAATCATCAATCGATAGGGACGAATCTTTAATTCTCTAATATATAGGTTTTTCTAATTCTCTAATATATAGGTTTTTCTGAAATTGAAGATTTGCATTCCCCGACTGATGATTAAAAGTCCGAATCAGCAATTCTGTTGTGTTAAAGATTCATTCCAGAAAACTATGCATTAGAGAATTAAAGATTCGCTACCCATCCACTGATGATTAAAATACAAATGACAATTCCTATTGCATTAAAAATTCATTTCAAAAGTAACTTGGTTTTCAAAATGGCGGCGCGCACTGGTTTAAATATTGTACATGGAGAAGAAATACTATAATTTCATGATTCATTTTTTCGACGCCTGCACCAGATAGAAGTTTAGTCATTTTGGAAAGTTTCTACTCGTCGTCATCTTTCAATTGGTAACTATTTACATTCATATGGCGCTATTATAAAACCGGATCAAACATTTTATTAATATTTTGTGTAAACTGGATGAAGACTTCAATTCGTTGAAGTACAGTCATCGTTGAGTACAATACATAATTTCGACAAGTAAAAACAAAAAAAATGTATCGATTAAAGCTATTCTTATTTACGAATACAGTTTTCCGTTACATAAATATTATAATATAAACACCTTATTGTATTGAAGGAAAAATGAAATACAAAAAAGATTTCACGAAATCGTACAATTAGTTTAACATTTTGGTAATCTGGATCAGTAAGTTAATGCATAGCCCTTAAGACACTCTTAAAATCATGAATATATTATTTTTGGGTTATTAAATATGGTGTTTGGATAACAATAAAAGATTGTGATATGTTGTTATCAAAGATAAAGTTGTATATTTAGTTAGTTTAACATTAAGTTTTTTGGTAACCTGGATCAGTAAGTTAATGCATAGCCCTTAAGACACTCTTAAAATCATGAATATATTTTTGGGTTATTAAATATGATGTTTGGATAACAATAAAAGATTGTGATATGTTGTTATCAAAGATAAAGTTGTATATTTGAGGACGAATCTTTAATTCTCTAATATATAGGTTTTTCTAAAAAGTGAAATTGAAGATTTGCATTCCCCGACTGATGATTAAAAGTCCGAATCAGCAATTCTGTTAAAAAAAATATATATATCAATAAATATCTCCTTGCTAATAGTGCTTTTGGCTTTCGGATTTATAGAAGTTGTATATTTCTGTGCAAAATTATATCAAATATTTTTCAAAAAATTCAGGAAATACTTAAAATATTACAAACTGAAGCACTTTGCACAGTTGGTTAAAAAAAAAATTTTTTTTTATTTTTAAATCTTTAGAACTTAGCATGTGACTGTAATTCAAACATCTTCATTTCTAATCTTGTATTTTTGTTGGAGATCATTATTAAACTAACTGAAAGTACTACAGATAAAAGATTTTTATATAATCGACCTCGTAAAGTGCTTCAGTTTGTAATATTTTAAGTAGTTCAGGATAAATACAGTAATTGAGAACGAAATTCAGGAAATACAGATCCCCAACTTACAACAGAATGTCATTCAAAAATTTTGGTTGTAATTTGAATCCATCCTAACTTAGAACGTGATTTTCCACAGGTGTAATGTTAAAAATAGAGATTATGTTCACAGAACTCAGAATATTCAATAGGCTTTTAAAAAGTAATAGCATATAGTAATGTTGAATAAATGCTGTTTATTCTTTAAAATAATGAAATTTTATATTTCATAACTACCAAAACTTTATATGAATAAAATTAAAGAAAACACGAACATAAAAACAAAGAAGGAATGTTTGAGTTATTTTCCTATGTCCACATTTCTAGCATTAGCTGCATTGTAAAGCAGTCTTACCAAAACTTTATATGAATAAAATTAAAGAAAACACAAACATAAAAACAAAGAAGGAATGTTTGAGTTATTAAACATATTCTATTAATGTTTGAGTTATTTTCCTATGTCCACATTTCTAGCATTAGCTGCATTGTAAAGCAGTCATTTACCATCTTAAAGAATCCATTCAATTCTGGATCTCGCATATTATTTTTCAACAAAGGTCTATGTCTTGCAAGGCTTATATTCCATACTTCAGCCTTCTGACTGATCTTATCATAGGTGTTAGACAATCTTTTGGGACTCTAAAAGTATGAGTTAGCAGTTTAATTAAAACCAGTCTAACCAAATTTTTAGCAAATATAAGCAATTATTTTTAATGTTTCTTCCCAATCATCAGCTGATTACTACATAATGGTATCCATTCCAACTACAAGCTGCTCCTCTCAGTAGTAGAGCCAGTAGGACTTTACAATAGATCAGCACTTCTCAAACTATGGGTCGCGACTCCATTTGGGGTCGCGAAGTGAAATGCTGGGGTTGCAAAAATTAAATTCAAACACTTGAATTTTTTTTTTTAAACGTTTTCGGACCCTTTCTCGGTCCCTCTTCAGTATACAGCTTTGTTTACATTAAGAACACAAGAACATTTTAGAATAATAAAATTTTTTTTTTTTTTTTAAACGTTTTTGGAACCTTTCTCGGTCCCTCTTCAGTATACAGCTTTGTTTACATTAAGAACACAAGAACATTTTAGAATAATATAAGAAACGCTTTCAGTTATTTAGTATTCTAATAATTCGAACATTCTTAAAAGTTATAAATTAAAATTAAAAAATTACAATAGATGAATCGATATCCAGGTCTGATTCATCAAAAATTTTTTAGAAACATAGAATACAAATTCCATGCTTCCATACATTTAGAATGAGATTGAATAAATCAAGCTTGGACACCTAAAACATTTGGAGGTATAAGACCTGAAATTAAATATAAATACTGCATGGTGTAAATATAATATGCTTCCATGCTGGCAACAACTTTACCATCCAGTCAATTGGCAATCATTATTGAAAAATCAATGATGGTGGCTATTATAAATATGGATTTTTGTTGTAAGTTGGGAGCCTTCTGTAAATGATTTTGATAAAAGTTTCAATTAGTAGTTCTCAACATTTTTAAAGTCAATGCACATTTCTGATTATAAAAATAAATTTATAATGTAATACTTCTTAAAAGACTTTAGAAACTGCTTAAACTCCAATACTTAGCAAATTGAAATAACTAGCACTTATAGCAGCTGAGATTTATCTCAGCTGCTATAAATGCTAGTTATTTTAATTTGCTAAGTAATACTTCTTACTGTAAATATTGAATAAAAGTAAACTATAAGCCAAATAAGTAAGAAAATTTGTTTATTCAAACAATTTATCTTACTTATTTGGCTTATAGTTTATTTTATTTAAAAAAATTGCTAGAACAGTTAAAGTAAAAACGTATATATAAGATAGTGATATTGAATTCTCACCATTGAATCTTTATTTGGATGTGATCTTCTATTCTCAATTTTCTTTTAAATATCAAGTTGATAAAATTAGTAATAAAATACATAGATCTACAGTTCTTTTATGGAAATATTCAAAGGAAATAAAAGATGATGATAATCTATCAATTTGATTTAATGCACTAAATAACTTTGCTACTAATAGTTATTGAGAGTGATACTAATTATTGCTACATATCATAATCATTCTTGTAATTATTATTATATGAAATTATGTTATAATAATAATATTTAGGAAATTGCGCGAATATTAAATACAGACACCGTGAAATTACAAAAGCTATTGAGCTGATTGACTGACAAAGTGATTTTATTTGATTTTGAATATATTTTGCAACTGATTTCTTATGCAAAGATGTTTATTCTGGTTAACGTTTAATCAAATCTATTTTTGTAAGAAATATGAAACTGTAATAACATCTTCAGTTTACCATATCAATTATTATTTATTACTTTTCTAAAAATTACATAAACTATATATGAGATATGAAACAGATTTGATATTTTTGTATTAATTTTATTTATCGATAAAATTTTCGGCATTATAGCTATTAGTTGGAGGGCGCATTAAGTGTTCCGAGGGCCGCATGCGGCCCGCGGGTCGCGGTTTGCCCATCCCTGTATAGACCAAGTGTATATGACAAATAGGAATAAATTATATGAGATTCTTTTTAATTGATTAAGAATCTTTATGCAAAGATTTTTGAGTAAAACTGAAGCATTTTTATTTAACAGTTATTATTAATTCCCTCTCGCTGGTTAATTTTCATCATCTCAGACTTGTTTAAATTCTTAGTAAGTTTTATATTTGACAAAATCAGTTATAGACATTCCTCTGTAAAAATGCTTTAAAACTAATATTTAGTAATTTGGTGATTGTTTACTTCTGCAGTCAATCAAAAAAGTATTGGGACACAACAAACTCTCAATCATTTATTGAAAAATAAATAATTAATACACTTAAATTAATACTGTTTTCACTACAGTCACTATATAGAACTAAAACATAGTTTTTAATCTAAAAATTAAAGAAAAATAATATGAAATAAATAAGAAATGCCGCACATCTTGTGTTCAAAGTGAAAATCACGCTCAAAAAAGTATTGGGACATAGAGGAAAAAGTCCAAGAAATAGCCATAATTTGGCAGAATTGTCATTTAAAGTGTACTATGTAAGAGATCTGAAATTGGAGAAGTTTATTTTAAGGTGATTTCAACCAATTTTTCAGCATGGGTCGGAAAAAATGTGAGATAGCATTAGATATAAGAAAAATTATTATCCATCACTGGAATAGTGGGAATTCTATAAGAAATATAAGTAGAATGGTAAATATGAGTAAATCCACTATTCATAATATAATTTCAAAATATCAGGAGACAAATCTACTCGTTAACAAAGCAAGAACTGGACGTCCCAGGTGCTTTACTGAACGTGAAGAGAGGTGGATAGTAAGGAATATTAATTGTAATCCTAAAACTAGTGCAGTTAAATTAACTTCTGAAGTGCAACGAATGTTTAAGAAATCCTCAAGTGTTGAAACTGTAAGAAATGTTTTGAGGAGATATAATTTTCATGGTCGAACAGCTAGGAAGAAACCATTCATAAATGAAGTGGATCTGGAACAGAACAGAACAGAGTTCCAGAATTCTGGAACTCTGTTCTGTTTGTAGATGAGAGTAAATACAGAGTTCCAGAATTCTTGAGGTTGATTTATATATGTCTTAGCAAATTCTAGTCTAGCTTTACGATTCACTTCATTTATAAATGGTTTCTTCTATAGCTGTTCGACCATGAAAATTATATCTCCTCAAAACATTTCTTACAGTTTCAACACTTGTGGATTTCTTAAACATTCGTTGCACTTCAAAAGTTAATGTAACTGCACTAGTTTTAGGATTACAATGAATATTCCTTACTATCCACCTCTCTTCACGTTCAGTAAAGCACCTGGGACGTCCAGTTCTTGCTTTGTTAACGAGTAGATTTGTGTCCCGATATTTTGAAATTATATTATGAATAGCGGATTTACTCACATTTACCATTCCACTTATTTTTCTTATAGAATTCCCACTATTCCAGTGATGGATAATATGTTTTCTTACATCTAATGCTATCTCACATTTTTTCCGACCCATACTGAAAGTTTGATTGAAATCATCTTAAAATAAACTTCTCCAATTTCAGATCTCTTAGTGTACTTTAAATGACAATTCTGCCAAATTATGGCTATTTCTTGGACTTTTTCCTCTATGTCCCAATACTTTTTTGAGCGTGATTTTTACTTTGAACACAAGATGTGTGGCATTTCTTATTTCATATTATTTTTCTTGCATTTTTAGATTAAAAACTTTGTTTTTGTTCTATATAGTGACTGTAGTGAAAACAGTATTAATTTCAGTGTATTATTTATTTATTTTTCAATAAATGAGAGTTTGTTGTGTCCTAATACTTTTTTGATTGACTGTATGTAACGAGACATCTTTCCTTCAATTATACGGTTTTATTCCTCTGAATGTTAAGGAGCGTTCTCACGAGTCAAGTTTAGTTGACCGATTATAGTTGATCAACAAAAGTTGAATACGACTTAAATCAGTTTTTGTTCATACATTTCAATAGAAACTCAGTACAATTTCAGTTTTAAAATGGCGTCAAAACAATTGTGAGTGAAGTTGAGCAGATACTAACATTTTTGTTAAAAGAATTAAAAACAATTTTATTTAACATGAACAAGAACCCAAAGCATTTTCTCTAGCATCTTTATTTTTATATTTATCTAATCGGTGGTTCCAAAGACCAGGAGTCACCAAACTATGGCCTGCCAAGTGGACTAATTTTTCAATAGTAATCCGAAAAAAAACACGGTGTGTTTTTTTTGTCAACAGATGACGCCACTAGAATTGCACTAAATTATTATTATAATTTTAAAAATATTTTGTGTGAAACTGAATTTATGTAAATTGTGAGAGTGCCTGTATATAACTTTGAAAGAATTATCATTATAAAATCATATTTGTTTTTACATTATACTTTTAAGGAATAAAATAATGAATATTGAGAGCTCACTGTATTTTTTAAATAATTTTAAACAGAAATAGATTGAATTTTTTCTTATTTTTTTCATATTTACAATAAAAAATAGAATTTCAGATGGATTAAAAAATAAAATGATCAATTAATTTATTATTATTCTACCTCATGTAATACAGAAGTTATACAGAAAAACAGCTTTGCACAGAAAAGTTTTATATCTCCTGTATAGAGCTTTTTTTTTCTGGTGATAATTTAATAAAAAATAATTTTTTTCATGTAAATTTCTATATATTATAGATAAATTTTGATATAATATAAATATATCTATATTAATAAAATTTTTAATGGTTTTATTTAAAGGAACATCCTCGAAATCTGATTCCTGAATTATGTCGTCAATTTTATCATTTGGGTTGGCTTTCTGGAACAGGAGGAGGAATTAGTATTAAATATGGGTAATTTTTTCCTTAAGAATTAAAGTAAACATCTAAATTAAAATAATTCTTTATAAATTATATAATAATTTGAAAAATCATTAGTTAAAATTAAATATGTAATTATTGTTCAGATCACTTCCAAAGTTATCTTCCTAAAAATACATTATAAAAATAGCATATTTCCATAATAACAAACTCTGTTATGACTATAATAGTGAAATTTTAATAGATGGGAAACAATAAAAATTTCTAGCAAAATGATTATTCCAATAAATGTAGACTATTACAACTGGTTTACTTCAGCTTACATACTAAAATTAAAGTAACAGTTACACACAGAATGGAGAAAATTCCTCAAATTGTTAATTTATGTTCAACCTTACCATCCTTAGTATATAGAAGAAATGTTTTAAGACTGAGATTGTTATATTTTATGGCAAAACAAAAAAATCACAAATTGATTTTGCTTATTAAACATTATTTAAATAATGTGAACCATTACAAAGATGTGCACAATAAGATAAGAAAAAGGGGGAATATAAAATAAAATTACTAAATTAAAAAGTAATCAATATAAAGTACAAAACATGAACAAGAGAAAGAATACAAATTTAAATTACCAGGTTAAAAAATAAATACTCAGTAGTGAGTGTGATATGACAGCCACATGGTAGCACTGCCTAGCTGGCAGTGCTACCATGTTGGTATAAAGTGTCCTTGTTCAAACTGTCGTCAGCGATATAATAATCAATCTGTAAATTTGATTAATTTCTCTGAAGAAAAAATTCATCTAATAATATGATATTGTTATATTTGACTCTATAAAACAAATATTGCCTGACAAATATCATTATAAGCTTATGGCTAATTAGCCTGATCAAGTGTTTCTAACCAGCTAGGCTGATTCTATGATTTTGGAAATTCTAAATTATAATATCTGAAAAGTTAATATATCAGATAGCCTTGATAAATTCATGGTTAAAAGTTGTTGCATTATCACAAAGACCATATACAAAAGATACTTTTCTTTAAATAAATTAATCAAATTATAGTTTAATTATTAATTTATAGATAGCAACACTCATAATTTAAATTATTTTATTTGATTATGGGATTAAAATTAATATAAATTATTTGTAATTACTATAATTAAATATTCATTTAACTCAAAAATTTAATTTTGGAAAGATTAGATTCATTTTGATTACAGAGGTGCATACCGATATTATTTAATTGCATGGTAAGCTAGGTTGTAAATAAATTTTAGACAGTAAATTAAAGTTGAATTTATCAAAAATCAACTTTGTAATATTTTTTTTTATTTTATTTTCAATATGAATACACAGATAAACAATAAAAGATCAAAGAATTGAATCTAGAAGCAAAAATTCATGGAGTAATGTGTTGTGTGGATACATGTGTTTTCTATAAAGTTTTGATTGTATTTGATAGTTTTTCTTCATTTTATCTGGAATATCGTATATTTTTTTATGTCTATTTGTTTTATTATAATAAAACAAAACAAATAGGCATATATATATATAGGGCACATATATGCATCACTTTACTTCTCTCCATACTTCAGGTATTGGTTTTGGGGAAAATATTGTGGAATTATATATATATATATATATTTATTTATTTATTTGTTTGTTACTTCTCACCATCACTTGAGATATTGGTTTTGGGGAAACATTTTCCCAAAAACCAATACCTGAAGTATGGAGAGAAGTAAAGTGATGCACCGAAAACAACCACCCTGATAGTGAGGGGAGGGGATTCATTGAAATCAAGCACCCCAAACGGAACAGAAAACTACTATATCCATGTTGTTACTCCTGGGTAGTGCTAAAAGTAGTGAATGCTTTTAAAGATCAAAGTAATAAGGTCATTAAAAAATGTGATAAAAATTATGGTTTCACGTTGGTAAAATCTTTTGACCTAAACCTTAAGGTCAAAGGTATATCCGATTGTGAAATTTTCCACTCTTTCCATTTTATTTGTTTATTTTTAAATATTCCTCTGTTTTTTAATTTTAATATAAAATTTTTAAATTTACTGATTATAGTATAAAAAGAATCCTTCTTATTTGATTGATAGTATTATCTGATCATCAAAGAATTATTGTTTTGTTTAATTCTGATAAATGGATTTGTTTCTATTATGATGATAAATAAAAAATACAAATATCAAGTTTTAGATTCACTGTATTAAAATGTATTTTTCATCCAATAAAATTTAATTATAAAAATGAAATGCATAATCAGATACAAATATAAACAAAGATAAACAGCAGATAATCAGATTCTTTGAGAAATAAAACAGTTTATATAGAATGAGATATTAATCATATATTATACATATATTGTTTTATTTAGAATATATATCATATATTCTAAATAAAACAATTTATAAATGAAGATAATCTTTAAAAATGTATAAAACAATATAGCTTTTTTTTCTTTGTAGTCAGCTTTAGATTAAGTTTATCTGCTTTCTGCAAAGCTCAGAAAAAATTTTTTTATTTGATATTTGTTGATAGAATGTTCTAATTTTATACATATTACAACAGAATCAGTCAAGATGGGAATAATGGCCTCCTAAGACAACTGATTATAACTTTTTAGGCATTGAATTTTACATATTCATTGTGGAATTATATAGTTTAACCATATGACACAAAGGCAGATTTTCTAAGCATAGAAGATATCAGAAATGCATATTCTTAGATAAAAATGTAAAATTTATAATAAAATTATGATTTTTATTAATAAAATTTATCATCAAATAGAATAAAATTTATTTGAATGTTTGCTTTTTTAAAGCCTTACCTCTTAAAATGTTTTAAGAAGTTTGACTGATGGTTACTTTATTCAAAGCAAATGGCTCAACTTTGCTATTTAATTTAAAGGTTGTTTTTTAAATTATTTGAAAAAATTATAAATCAGTGATGAAATATATATAAATCTATCTAGCCATCTAATCTGACCATACAAGCTACAGGCGGCCCTCATGTATTAAGATAGCTTGTATGGTCAGATTTTATGCATATTTTTGAAATGTTTTACAAAAATTGACTTTAGGGATACCAAGATATAATTTTTATGTAAATATTTGTTATTTATGAAGTTATTAAAATTCAGCCAAGAATAGAAATTTTAGAAAAATATTGAAAAGGCTTTAAGTTAAAATACAGAGTGGTCAAAAATTATTGTGCATATTTTAGTGGCAAAAAATAAATGTACTAAAGAACTTAAGATAGCTTGTACGGTCAGATTTTATGCATATTTTTGAAATGTTTTACAAAAATTGACTTTAGGGATACCAAGATATAATTTTTATGTAAATATTTGTTATTTATGAAGTTATTAAAATTCAGCCAAGAATAGAAATTTTAGAAAAATATTGAAAAGGCTTTAAGTTAAAATACAGAGTGGTCAAAAATTATTGTGCATATTTTAGTGGCAAAAAATAAATGTACTAAAGAACTTATCCAACTTTATTATACAGTCAAACCCTGATAAGATGCCCCCTATTAAGCCGCCACCCTCACTGACTGTCAAGAAATTTGCTGGAACAGATCTTCCCTTTGTTAATGGAATAGGCAAATTCCCAATAAGTCGTACTAAAGAACTTATCCAACTTTATTATACAGTCAAACCCCGATAAGATGCCCCCTATTAAGCCGCCACCCTCACTGACTGCCAAGAAATTTGCTGGAACAGATCTTCCCTTTGTTAATGGAATAGGCAAATTCCCAATAAGATGCCATCCACCATCTACCAATAGAAACATCTAAACAAATATTCCTTTGGTATTGTATTTGTCCTCATTAATCTACCAGGGGCCCTGTAAGGTGATTACGTCCCGAAGTTCATCAGTACTATATATACAGTATTAAAAGCTCTCTGGATTCATATGTAATCTGCAGATAGGAGAGATGAAGTTAATCGTGTGTCTCTTTAAGCATGGTTTACACCTAGCTTGTAGAAAATTTAAGATTGTAAGAACCAGATAGTTTCCATCATTGCTATATACATTGTGTTTTACAGACAACTCAAAGTAGAGGATCAGAACAGCAAATGGATATGTTTTCTATATAGTATTCTAGATTAATCGTGTGTCTCTTTAAGCATGGTTTACACCTAGCTTGTAGAAAATTTAAGATTGTAAGAACCAGATCGTTTCCATCATTGCTATATACATTGTGTTTTACAGAGAACTCAAAGTAGAGGATCAGAACAGCAAATGGACATGTCTATATAGTATTCTGCATATACGGTATGTATACTATACTGCAAAGTATATAGTTTTTTGAATATATAGTATACAGTTTTTTGAATGCTAATTATAAATGTACTGTATTTTCTTAAATTTAATAAATTTGGAGTTCATTTTCATTTCTATAATGTTCAAATGTTTTCGATAAACTGCCAACCCTGATTAGCCACCAAAATCGTCGCCGAATGGATGGTGGCATCTTATTGGGGTTTGACTGTATATCAAATCATAAAGCAACTCAAAAAATCTTTAATTTTGTTGGCTCCACTACTTGATGGCCAACAAATCAACATGATGATCATTCAAGAAAAAGTAATGTATGTTTTGTGGTTTTACAAGCAGATATCAGTAATTAATGTTCAAAGTCATTTCCATTTGAAGTACAAGTAGTAAGTACTCAATAAAATATTATCACAATTTAGGGACACTGATAGTGTGGAACATGGGAAATGTTGGCAGACTACTAAATTACTGAAGATGTTGATAAGGTGAGAGAAAATTTTACACAAAAGTCCAGAGAAATCAACTCATCAAGTCAGTTTGGAATTGGGAAATTCATGATCACCAGTTATGAAAGTGTTGCAAAAATGAAACTGAATGCACACAAAATTTAGTTGCTTCATCTGCTGATAGTTGATGATAAACCATGATGTTATGATTTCTCTATGCATTTTTTAGTCAAAAAATCAATCATGACAATATCTTAGAAAAAATTGTCTTCACAGATGAAACAATCTTACATGTTTCCATCTTTCATGTGTTTGCCACAATTGTTACATTTGAGAGGCAGAAAACCCTTATGCAGTCTATGTACATGAAAGGGATAGTCCCAAATTCAATGTGTGGTGTATATCGACTGTGGATAAAATAATTGGACCATTCTTTTTCACTGAGCCCATAATGACTAGCTCTATTTATTTGGACATGCTAAATGTGTTATGTTATACCATAGCTGAAACATTGACAACTGTGGGAGCTACGAAGCGACTGTAGCATCAGGATATTTTTGATAGCCAAAAACATATGTGGAGCTTTTGTGAGTAAGGATGGAGAGGAGAAAATCTCCAATGATGCAATGACAGACAATGGTACAGTTGAAAAATAAACCTGGATCTTCATTGAGAGAGAGAGATCTCTTTTACAAATGCTGCTGAACCGAACACAGGGAGCAGCACATTCAAATATAGCTGGAGGATAAATACCTTTAAAATTAATAAAGTCTTTAAAGTCCCAATTGTCAAAATGATGTTATACCATAACTGAAACATTGACAACTGTGGGAGCTACGGAGCGACTGTAGCATCAGGATATTTTTGATAGCCAAAAACATATGTGGAGCTTTTGTGAGTAGTCCAAATAAATAGAGGACTATTTATTTGGACTTTACAATACACTGACTATGCGGTGACTTTATCAATACACTGACTAGCGGTGTGACTCTGTCTGCAGTCAGTGCAGACAGAGTCACACCGCATAGTCAGTGTATTGAGCAGGTGGGGGTACCTGTGTTATGTTATACCATAGCTGAAACATTGACAACTGTGGGAGCTACGAAGCGACTGTAGCATCAGGATATTTTTGATAGCCAAAAACATATGTGGAGCTTTTGTGAGTAAGGATGGAGAGGAGAAAATCTCCAATGATGCAATGACAGACAATGGTACAGTTGAAAAATAAACCTGGATCTTCATTGAGAGAGAGAGATCTCTTTTACAAATGCTGCTGAACCGAACACAGGGAGCAGTGCATTCAAATATAGCTGGAGGATAAATACCTTTAAAATTAATAAAGTCTTTAAAGTCCCAATTGTCGAAATGTCTTTAAATAACAAGCTGATTCTTCCTTGGAACAGTTATTTTTTCTTCCTTTATGACGATTTCTTTTTTTTTTATTTCTTTCCAACTTCTTTCGGTGCACACACAAACACAATTTTAGTTTTATATGGATCCCTTCTCTGGACAACTTTCGGGACACACCTTCCTTAACGGCATCTTCTCTCAAACTCTGACTAACTTGGATGTTCTCTTCTTTCCTATTTTCTTTTTTCCTTCCCATGTATTTTGTTATTATAAAGTTAAACCTTTCGTTTATATTATCGCGTTCCTGGCGACACCTGCATGCAATTTGATCTTGTGTCATCGCCGTTATAACTCATGTTTCATTGAGATTTATGTTGTTGTATATAAAATTCCATGGTTAAACGACACACATTAATCGATTGTTTATCATTGTTAATGTAACACCTTTCTCAGGATGTTTATATTTTTTTACACAACTATTTCTTTTATTTATAATTATATATTCAATATAATCTACCTCTTTTTTTGTGTTATTTATAGGGAGAAGTTTCCGTAGCGAACGAGAAATTCCATCCATCTAAACTTCACATTCCTTTCTCTTTTTAATTTTGATTTATTTATTCGTACAGTTAATGAGTCATCACAAGAAAATGCGTGATACACGATTGTACAGTCGCGAGTCTCCACACAACTAAAAATTTAATTTCAACTGAATGATGCACCATTACACTGAGGTTTGACTGAAGCTATTTAGATACACAACTTCCTAACTGCTAGATTGGTCATAGAAGACCAGTTCTCTGGCCACCTTGATTGCCTGCCATGATGTCTCTTGATTTCTTTATGTGGGGGTTTGTGAAAAAACTGTATTTACACAACGAAAAGTGTGTAGCATTGTTTATTAAACAATAGCAGTCATTGGAACAATAATGCTTGAAATGCCAAGGAAAACATGGCACAAGAAACTGAATATTGCATGGCTATTGTACATGTCACAAATAGAACATATATTGAAGTAGTTAAAATTTTTGTGCATATGTAAAAAATCTGAGCTGCTCTATGATTTGATATATAATAAATTGGATAAAATTCTTTTGTTCATTTACTATTCATCACTAAAATGCACTCAATTTATGGCTATCCTGTATTTTTCATTTAATCATGTAAAACTTAGTATCATCATAATTTTTTATATAATTTTGATTATATTAAATATTTTATTTTTTAAGACATGAAATATATATTGCACCATCAGGAGTTCAAAAAGAAAGAATACAGCCTGAAGATCTATTTATTCAAGATATAGAAGAACGATTTATATCTGGGCCTCCTCCACACAAAAAACTTAAAAAAAGTGAATGCACACCACTTTTTATGAATGCTTATAAAATGAGAGGTAACTTTTATATTTGTATCAATCTTTCTTGAATTTATATCTAAAAATTTAAAAAATAATAAAAATGAGATGGTATAAAAGCAAAACTCACATTCTTCAATTTTTTGATATCAAATTAAAACTGCAGTCTTATTCTCTATCTTAATATGTAATAATTTCTAGGTAAAAATATGTACTAAAAGTAAAAATTAACATTTTAAATTTTTAATTTAGAAATAGAATTTATAGCAAAAATCACATTATCCATTTCCATCAATCATATATCCATGTTCCAAATGAATTATGGGGGTATGCAAATTGGTAGTTTAATTTGCTGGTCTTTTTAAATGCTCTCCATTTTGAATGGATATTTAACATAGCAAAACTAGCAGTTTTCACTTTATATCATGTGCTGAACAAACTGACTCTTTAATTCTCTAAAAAATGTCTTAATCTGATAAATAAAACAAAATGACAAAATTAAATCTAGTGATAACTATTTCAAATATTTCATTCCATGAGTGATAAGATTCATCTGTCTAATGAAATATTGTATTGCCAACTGAAATACATAACTATTTTAAAATATATCAAAATTTAATCAGTCTTCACATTAATCAAAACTAGAAATAAGTAGAAGTTATATTTAAAGATTAAGAATTCCTTGAAAAATTACCTAGTAAATTTCTGCTTTTGATGTTGTCATAATTTTTCATAGCAATTTCTGATAACTGTAATTATTTTGCTATTTGATAAAAGATCCTTATTTATAATAATAATTTTTTATAACTAAATTATTTTTATTATAGGTAATAAAATTATTAGGTTAGAAAGATTGTTATTTATAATAATAATAATTTTTTATAACTAAATTATTTTTATTATAGGTAATAAAATTATTAGGTTATTATTATAGGAGCTTTTATCTAATAACTATACTTGACAACAGCATTGGAAGTCAGTATTGAGTTTGTTGGAGTGGCATATTACCAACTTTTATGACTATATTAATGTGCACAGAACAATTGATTTTAATGTAAAAGGTAACTGCATCAGTAAGAACAGTGTTTATTTTCATGTAATCATGCCTCTGGGTTTTCAGTTTCAAATAAACATTCAATGCAATTTGCTTTGTTTAGCAAGCATGTCAAACAAAGCAAATCATGCAGCCTTTCAAGAATGATTTAAAATTACAGCTCTCTTCTAATTTAGAATCCAGTTAGAATTGATTGGAATGTGCAGAACATCATTGTGCATCTGATCATTGTATATATTATTGAAACGCAGATAATTTACTACATGTTAAAATTGTAATTTTATTTGAAGCTTATGGCTTATTTATCAAAATTGTCATTATTTTATGACAATTTACTGTAACATAATGAATAATTTAATGGACTTAATTAAATAAACTTCGGCTCTCCCATAGTCTCGACACTAACTTCCAATGCTGTTGTCAAGTTTAAGATAACTATAATTATCGGAAACTAATATGAAAAATTATTTATATATATATATATAATGGCCCTCTTCTAGTTAGGAGGAGGGTTATTTATTATAAGAATTTGTGTGATTTTTACTAATATTTTTTTACTTTTTCGTCCGTACAGTGAGCAGTTATACATTCGCATTCAAAAAATGCAGTTTTAGCCACTCTTCTTTATCCAGGAAAAGAGTTCCAGATTACACATCAAGAAATGATAAAAGTATTAATTTTTATAAATATTCTAATAAATCTATAAGATTTTAATAAGCTATAAATTATTTAATTGTTAAATTATTGTTTCATATCAGTATGAACTGTAATTTCAAACAGGACATGGCCTATGAATATAATTATTATAATGGAGTAAAAATGTAATATTCTTATTACTTTATACTCTAATCATCTATAATATAGTTATTCTAACTTTATATGAATTCATTATTATTTGTTGTGCTTATCATAAACTATCAATAGGAATCAACAGACATCATAAACAATATTTAATATCCAGTATTATATTTGGATGTTAAATAAATATAACTGTCTATAAATATAAGTATCTTCATTTTAACTCCTATGTAAAATTTCATGCATAGTGAAATTGCAATATTAGGGTATATTCTACTTAAACTTCTGTATTAAACCAATAGACTTCTGTCTGAAATTTTCAATTAGCTTTATGACTGATAAACATTGCAAATATCTTTTCTGAATAATTAGATATTAAATGTGACTTAATAAATGATACTAAATTGACTAGTGCATAAACAGTTCTTTCATCTCTGATTTATAAATTCAAATAAACAGTCATATTTTTGATATTATTTAATTATATTTTAATAAACGGCTTATTATTTTTTAATAAACAGTAACAGCCATATTTTTTTTATTTAATTGCTTTCTTAACTTATTTAGTATTAGAAATTATTTATAATTTCATTAATCATAATTAACTTCTTTATTTAATTGGTTATAACTTGAAGAATAACAAATAATGCATAAAATCATTGCATTATTGTGGAAAAAAAATAGTTGTAAAGATAGGAAAATATTGAAGATATAATTAATAAAAATGTTCAATGTATCTGAGTTTCCATTGCTACTTTCTTCTATTTATGATAAATATAAATGGATTGTCATTTGAACAAATGTTATGTAATAAACAATTGTTTGTAATCTGTGTTTCAACTAAGCAGTAGTGAATTATATTGAAGATATGCTCATTTTTTTTACATTTTCGTTTACAACCAATAGCTTTTTATATGCTGATTTGAACTGTAAATTATTCTTTCATTCTAATTAATTTCTAACTTTATAATAAAATAACTGTCTTGGCAAATATACTTGACAAAATCTTTACAGGAAGTCAAATGAACTTTCTATAACTTTAGATAAGCTACTTTGCAAAGTTTTGCTACTATAAGTCAAAGTGTGAGAATGCATAAGGGAGTAAACAAATTTTCATAATTATTTATAAATAACAGTGAATGTTTGAAATTGCACTTATAAATTCTCACACTGTTTGATCTATTGGGACATAACATTAAAATAACTATCTCCTATAATTCTAAAAATAACTTAGGATACCATGGATCAAAGTTGTCCCAAGAGTTGGGGCGTTTTGAGATTGCGACAAAAAATTCATATTTAATTGTTCAGACTTTCATTTAAATTTAACTGAAAAGGTTTAATATTGGAATACTATTAGAATTCATGGTAATGATTCTTGAATGAGATATGTTGTCCCAAACGTAGCATAATTAGATATGCATTATCACAGAATTCCAAAAATGGCATTATCACAACCTCAAAATATGAATGATTCAATGTGACAACATATTGTCCATGTCTGATGATACTATGACATGGGTTACATCACAAATATGTATCAGCCTATGACATCCATATTAGAGAAAATTATGCACCAGAAATTTTATAGGCAATGTCATGCATCATAGTTAGTAAATACAGTAAAACCTCGATTTTACGGATTATAGGGGGCAAGACTAGTCCGTAAAATCGAAGTAAAATTTTTTTATAAACATTAATTAGCCTTTTCAACATACCTGTACTAATTAATGTGACTTATGCCTAAAAACTTACCTAAATATTAAATTTAGGTAAGTTGTTAAAATAAAAATGATGCATTATGCAATAAATGAGTGCTTTATTTTACACGCAATACAGTACTGTAGACAGTTTATGTAAATATTGTATTAATATTATTTATTTTATTTTTTGGGATGTTATCCGTAAAATCCGAAATCCGTAAAATCGAGGTTTTACTGTATATGAATATGATATTTTTTTGGTATATATTAATTCATTATACATTATTATTAATGATTAATACAAAGGCAGAATTACTGTTGTGAGAATTTTTCTTGAGGTCTAGTATAACTAAATTCCATTTTACTTTTTATATTTAAAGCATAGTTTTCAATATATTCTATAAATTTATAACGTTTAATTAAATTTTGTTGGATGGAAAATATATTTTAATACAGTGAATCTAAACTTGATATTTGTATTTTTTATTCATCATCATAATCAAAACAAATTCATTTATCAGAATTAAACAAAAAAGTAATTCTTTGATGATCAGATAATAAGGATCAATCAAATATGGATGATTCATTTTATATTATTATCAGAGAATTTAAATAATAAATATTTTATATTAAAACTAGTAAACCCATTGCAGCTACGCCAGCAATAAAACAATATGTCAATAATCGATGAATGATTTTATAATTTAATTATTTCAAAATTTAATGCAATTATTAAGCAAAATTTCTTTTATTATTAACAAAGTTTGTCTTGTTAATTAAGAATATATTTCTTTATAAAAATTAATTACGGAATTATCAGAATTATAAATTATCTGATGCACTCGCTGATGAAACTGTAATATATAATTACCCTTGAGATGTTAACAAAGTTTGTCTTGTTAATTAAGAATATGTTTCTTTATAAAAATTAATTACGGAATTATCATAATTATAAATTATCTGATGCACTCGCTGATGAAACTGTAATATATAATTACCCTTGAGAAAATACATTTTTCTAAATAAATTCCAATTGAATTCAAAGATTCTTCTTGAATCATAATTATTTGATTTCATATGCTGATTCCACTGGGAACTTTGCTATTCAAATGGAAAACATGATCTTCACTTAAGTCATTCTGGGAATTAAAGCATGTTCACTAACTTGGTGCACATTAATTCGTCTCCTTCCAATCATTTTCTCAAAGATTAATTTAGCATTGTTGGATAATCAGTCTGCTGTTGCCTTATTTCTTAGCAATATTACAATTCTGCATTTTATATCCAATTAATTAGGAGTAATTCCAGAAGTTTCTATTGAATTTAATTAAAATACTCCACTGGGATTAATGTTTCGCCAGGGACATTAAAAGATATCGCTGGGCTCAGGAGAAAAATTTATGTGGGAAAAATAATTGTAAAGTTATAAGATTCATATTATCCTGTTTCAGACTCTAAATTTCAGCACCTTCCTTATACGAGTAATTAGCATGTAAAAAATTTGCAGGATGATGTCACTCTTTTGAATCTCGGGCCTGGAGAATTTTATCCCATCATCCCCCTTCTCTCATTTGGTCTGCTTTTGCTGCTCATTTGAAAGTGTACCTGTCTTGAGGCAAACTGCCATGAACCCCACTTAATCTTTTTTGACGTCATTAATACATTGGAATCGATGACAGTGCATTAAATTACATGTCGGTAGGGTGGATTGCTAACTCTAATCAATAGTCATTATTATAGCAACCTACTTGAATATATCACTGATTTGACTCCTGTTTTTTGTGATCATTGACTTATAGATTGACTTCTTTCATTTCGTACTACTATTACTGGGATTTTACAAAATTATACCATCTTGCGGCTCGAAATCATCTTGCACGCAAGTTATTTTGTGAATTTTTCGTGTCTATTACTGTTCTTTTGTCTAACTGGTCTATACGTGCTAATTTGTTTTTTTTTATTTTGCATATTTTTATGCCCCCTTTCCAATCAGGGAGATTACTAAGGGGGTGGAGCCAGTTCCATCCATTGGGATTTTACAAAATTATACCATCTTGCAGCTCGAAATATCATCTTGCACGCAAGTTATTTTGTGCATTTTTCGTGTCTATTACTGTTCTTTTGTCTAACTGGTCTATACGTGCTAATTTGTTTTTTTTTTATTTTGCATATTTTTATGCCCCCTTTCCAATGAGGGAGATTACTAAGGGGGTGGAGCCAGTTCCATCCACGGGCTGCACCCATACCCGTGGAGGAGGCCGAATGGTGAAGGACAGGGATCACCAGGCTGGGCCCAGTACCCCGAAAAAATCCGAGACCAAACCAGGGACGTGAACCCAGGTCGTCCTGCGTGGCACGCCAATGCATTCCCATTCAGCCATCCTGCCGCTTGTGCTAATTTGTTGTTCGGAGAAATGATCGTTGTTTTATAGAGTCCATCGCAAATGTTTTCACTGATAAAATTGCCTAATTTTGACATGTGACTGTAGATTGACAAACATCTTGACCAACTGAGAAATCTCATAGAAAAATTTAAGGATGAACGTAGTTTGGTATTTCAGTTACAGGTATGAGCTGTCAATCAAATGTATGGATGAGGAAATGACTGTAATCAGACTGATTGATGATTCCCTCACCTCCGCTGAATTTTCCTAAAATCATTTGATAAAACTATCCAGTGGTAAACAGCAGATTAGAAAGGGAATATTCTGTTTTATTTTCATGTGTAAGAAACAAAGTCACATCACAAACATCACTGACAAAAAAAAAAAGTGATACATTAAAATGGAAGATGTTTATAAAATTTATAGATTTTTCTGTTATGTTAATTACTATATATATCCTCCTTAGCTACTAATTGATGCAAAATTATCGTCTGGAAGATAACCTAACTTAATCTACCAAAAAGCCAACATCTCATGCAGATACATCGCACCATCTATCGAATAAGTTATAAAATTGAGATGTTTGAATTTTTTAATATTTTTTAGGTTTAATTATTCTGAATCTTAATTATTTGGATGGTCTCTCCTCTGTTTGCTTGTGCTCCAGCCCTTGTTGAAGCTCTTCCAACCTTTCGTCCACCCTGATGAATTCGTTGAGCAATCCCTCAAAAACAGTTGACATTGTAGCAAGATTCTTCCGTATATCGTCCCTTGTCGTTCCCTTTAAGTTCCGACTACTATCTAGGGCACTAAAAATACTACTCAACGAGCGACGAAACAGTTGGGCATTATCCACCCCC